>JAKUCM010003453.1:0-26036 GCA_023374145.1 Lepidium sativum
TAATTTCGTTTGTGTATGACTTTATTTAACATATAAATATAGTCATTAGACTCTTCTACCAAAAAATTGGGACAATTTAAATATCATACTTTCAGATTGTTGTTTGTGCGATCTCCAGCGTGAAAGATCGATTTTTGATAATAAACAATATCACACTGAAAGTAATAATCTATAATTTGAGTAAAATTGTCAGAAAGAAATAACGAAATCTTCGTATTTTCTTTAGAAAGTGACATTCTATAAATAATATTATCTATCTATTATAACAAACGAAAACTAAACAAACCTTAACCAAAATTGATAAAATTACACACAACACCTTGGGAACCTAAAACCATTTAATTCCTCTTGCCCTTGTTTTTTTCTAGATGGAACTACAGTCCAACCATCATCAGCTGCTGGTTCATCAACGGTCATGGCTTCTGCTTTCCGGTTTGCGCCATGCTCTGAACCATCCACCATCATGTCTGTGCTTTGATCATTGTTCAGGCATGTATCCTCCTCATCTTCATCATCACTTTCCTCATTACCCCTAGGAACCTGGAATATGATAAATCCAATTCTAACTCTCAGAAATAATACTAGCTTAGATAGATAGGTACCAATGTAGCAAAACTGAAAAACTTGATCAATTACCAAACAGGCATGGATTTTTAAGAAGGCTACTCGATTCAGAATCTAAATCTCTATCACTATGTGTGTTTTTACTACAGCCAATACCTGGTTTCGATATGAGCTTTAAGATAGTGACTCAACCACATGAGATTCAGGAATGTGAAAGTGACAACACAGTACTTGGAGAAGCAAAAGAAAACTAGATAGAACTAACCTTGACAACACTTGCACTGGTCTGAGATTTAGTTACCCTTAGTTTATCAATAATTTTGAAGACACCATCACGGCAGTCTTCATACAAATCCAGTAAATTCTCTGTAACCTTAAGTTGCATCACAAGTAAACACTTATCATTATCAAGAATCTAGCACTTTTGAATTTCTAAAAAATGTCTATACCTCATCCACGCTTCCATCATCAGCCACAGTATTAAGCTCAACAAGACCTGTCTCTAGAATGTCAGCTACTCCATCAAAGGCTACATCAAAGTCCAGTGGATCTACAAGAACTATTAAAAGGGGAAAGTACTTAATCAGAAGCCAGCATCCATTGGAGGAACAGAGCATGTCTGTTTGTTAAGATTCAAAATCAAAGATCAGCCAATTTCGAAACTAGAATGTACAAATTTGAAGTGAATAACGTATTCAACAAAACAATTAGGCTTGAATTAGACAAAATCAATTTCAATACCTTTTGAATGGATGAAATAATCGAAAACGTTGGAAACGGTAAGCTCAGCTTTTGCTTGAGAATCTCTGCCGCCCCAACCGTTCTCGACGGCAGCTCGCATGGCAGTCCACCGTGAAAGTATCAAACCAATTCCTTCGTTCAGTACGGTCTTCTTCTCCGGCGTCAATACCATCAAATCCATTCTTCTTCTCTCTATTTATCAACCAAACACTTGACATTACGATTTGAGTGATCTTCTCAATACAGAGCTAAAACAAAAGTCAATAGAAGATCGAAACTACACTTCCTTTCTGTTTCCACAGAATTTTCTAAAGATTGGCAAAATCCAGAACAACAGATTCACCGAGAAACTAATAGGGATCAGAGAACAACCACTGATTCAATTGTATAAACCCTAAGTCGCGAAACTGTAAAAGAAGATGAAAACCTGTGAGGCAAAAAACTCGTGACGGTGTATCGTCGAAATCGCCGGATGTGTTTCCGAATTGAATGGACACTGAGAAACTTCTGAAACCCTAATTTGAGCCCTCACCAATTGATTCGGTAAGCTAAACCGTATAGCCCGTTCGGTTTTGTTTATTTTTGTTCTCAACCGAAGCGAAATCGATCGGTTTGGGAAAATAGTACATACCGTTAGATTTCTTTCGGGTACAATCGAAACTAAACCAAATTATTCAATTTTATTGGCTAAATTAAGAAGGAAAGTAAGGAGAAATGTTGATATCTATTTCAAGTTTCTACAAAATTCATGTCATCTACCTGATTTTACAATTTCTCTCATATTTTCGTTTTGCTTTTGTAGATTAAATTAATAAAGGAGGTAAACCTCGAGAACCAGATATTTATTTTCGAAAACTACAAGTAGAATCTAGGAATTATATAGATTGAGAAGGATCAAAACAATATAATCTTTCATATTTAGACGGAAAAAGTTGACCACTCATCAAGAACTTACATTATCTTTAGCATATCTGACTAGTAAGTCGCTAACTCAACCTTCTGAGTTGACCTGCTGGTGCATCAACGGTCATGGCTTCTGCTTTCCCATTTGAGCAGTGCTCAGAACCATCCACCATCATGTCTGTGGTTTGACTATCGTTCATCTTCATCTTCATCATCGTTACCATTAGGAATCTGCAATAACAGAATTGGTATGATAAATTCAATCCTAATCACTAACATGAGCTTTATGATGGGTGACTCAACCTCAGATTCAGGAATGTGTTGAAAGTGACAAGAGACTAACTGAAGAAGCAAAGAAAACTAGATAGAACTATCTCTGCTCTGAGATTTAGTTAACCTTAGTTCGTTACCGTCATGGCAGTCTTCATACAAATCTAGTACTGTCTCTGTAACCTTAAAGATGCATCACAACAAATCAACACTTATCAGTATTAAGAAACTAGCTCTTTAAAATTTCCAAAAAATGTATATACCTCTTCGACGCACCCCTCATAAACATCAGTTTTAAGGAGGCTAAAACCTGCGTCTAGAATGTCAGCTACTCCATCAAAAGCTTCATTAAACTCCAGTTGCTCTACAAGAACTATTAGAAGCGCAACTGCGTAATCAGAAAGCCAACATATATAGGAGCTAAACCCTAAGTCGCAAAATTGTGAAAACAGAGAGAGAAGATAACCTGTGAGACAAAAAACCGATGCAGGCGAGTAAACGATGTTCTTCTGAATTGAAAGAACAAATGTTTAATTAGAGTGGACACTGATAAACTTTTGAAACCCTAACTTGAGACCTTCACCAATTGATCCAGTAAGCTAAACCGTATTGTTATAACCGGTTTGTGTTTTTGGTCTTAACCGAACCGGAATCGATCAGTTTAGGAAATTAGTACTTTCTATTTTTACAATCAAAACCGAACCAAATTATTCAATTTTATTGGCTAAACTAAGAGGGAAAATGAAGAGAAAGTTGAGGAGAACCATTCTTCTAATGTAAAGAGAAGTCAAAGAATTGGATGGCTCTTTCAAAACGACGTATAAGTTCCGATCATTACAAATAGGAAATATTGCCTCAAAAAGAAGAAAAGATTTACTCAAAAAAAATGAGCCAAGAGCAACCGCAGGGACCTAGAGATTGCGTTGACGCAAAAGTAGAGGCCGAAAAGATTGCGGCAACAGAGGATGGCGTTCAGGTGGCGGTGCAGAAAGAAGTTGTAGCCAAGGCCGCCGGTAAACAGGTTCGCTCATAGTTCTCTTATCATATGTTAGTGTCATGTAACATATTGACATCAAAAATGAAAAAAATTATTGATCGGACATAGAATCTTGTCGATTTAATTGTTGACAATAAAACAATGATAAAAGTTGAGCATTCTAATTGTAGTCAGAGGGAGAAGTAAACCATAAAAAGGATAAAGCTAATGCTCCAGCAACAGAAGGAACCATAACAATTGGAGAGGCTCTAGAGGCAGCTGTTCTCACGGCAGGGAATAAGCCAGTGGAGTGGAGTGATGCAGCGGCCATACAAGCAGCCGAAGTTAGAGCCACGGGACGGACGAACATCATGCCTGGTGGTGTTGCTGCATCAGCTCAATCTGCTGCCACTCTTAACTCTCGAGTTACCTCCGATGAGGACAAGACTACACTTGCCGACGTTCTCACTGTGAGTACACACGAATGCTAAACTCCAGTTCCATTTGCAGGTTCTAATGATAATTTCATTTTGGGAATAATGATCTTGCAAGGGAGCGAGTAGCAAATTACGATCAGACAAAGCAGCAACAAGGAAAGACGCAGAGGGAGTGACAGGCGCAGAGATGAGGAACGATCCTCATCTCATGACTTACCCGACTGGTGTGGCCGCCTCTGTAGCTGCAGCCGCTCGGATTAATCTGTCCAAGTGATGTCATTCTTTCTCCCTTGGTGTATTGAGAATCTTAGTTCATATAAATTACTTTGTATATATGTTGATGTATATAAGATTTTGAAGTGTCCTATTGTACATAATTTACATTCAACCCCAAATTTTATTTCAATGAATATCCAAGATCAGAATGAAATACACAGCTTTAGGTTAATGACTGGTTCTCAGAATCAGTTAGCAGAATACTATTGTTGGACACGACCAAAAGGATAAATTTTATGAAGAATGGCATATTGTATCCTCAGTGGGAAAGAATGAAGAACAGTCCCATGAACTAAGAGATATAAAACAGCACACAGTGTAAATCCGACACAAGCTAAAACAAAGAATACAACCTACGTAATGGAGAACCAAAATTCCTCAACAAATCTAGTGTAAGAAGACACATTAGAGTTTAAAAGAGAAATATTTCCATGTGTAGTCATCAACTCGATAGACTAACCTTTTCCAGACCCAGCTCCGTAGCAACTACTTGTAGTAAAACTCTCACCAGCTCTCTCACCCTCAATTCCCTGGTGAAAACACAACTCCAAAAATCAGAACTTCATACAGTCTTGTAGGTTTCTAGTTATAAATTTTCATCCTTTTCTAATTTGATTTCTAGGGACCATATAGAGATTTGTCACCCTTTTGTCTTTTGAGCGACAAACTGTAATTGAAGAAGTGATATTTTACCTTGACAACACAAGCTCACACAGAGAGGGAAAAAGAACAAGAAGGTGTCCATGGCTGTCACGGTTTTCTTTGCGTAGGATGGCTTTAAGATAGGGTTGCAACGGAAGAACAGATGCAGCCTCAGGATGTATGATCAGGCGGCCAAGCTCTTGGAGGGTAAATATAATCTCTTCAAGTCTTGCTGCTGGGATTGGACGGTCAACTGCCAAAAGATAACCACGGATCAAAGAACCGCAAACAAAGAACATGTTAGGGTATATAAGAAATTGGAGACCCTTACCTATATTATTCACATCGATTAAAAATCTATTCAAAATGAATTCGCATCTGGCCATTAGCGTGATGATAGAAATCCTGCTCACTTCTGCTCTTGTTGAGTGCCAGTCCTCGGTTTCACTGCTGAAGCTAAAGAGAAATTGACGTCAGCACGTTAAGCGTGGGAGGAGTAATGGGTATCAAATACTATTCATGGATATTCCTAAGCTTCTGCAGCAGAGATGGTTTAGAACTTAAGGACTCTATATGTGGTATGTAAACACCAATCACGTATAAATATGCAAATTGTGTTAAGAGGATTAAGAGCTATCACTTTGAGAAGTATGAGATGTTAGTGTCTTTACAAAGGACGCAAGCAAAAGAGTAGTGTAATAGGCTATAACCATGGACACCCTCAACGCGATATTACCAGGGCAAGGAAAACAGTTTTTGTAAACATGTCAAGGAAAATCTGCTACAATGGGCAGGCATCAGCTCAACAGTTTCAATAGGCAATGAGCATGTACGGGATGCACAGCGGTCTAGGGTTGAAACAAGCCGCTCCAGGACCTGTTTATTAAAAAAATGGGCAAATCTTCAATAAAATAACTCCGAAATTAGTTTAAGAGATGAAAATTTTACATAAAACCTAAGCTGCTCACTTCTCGGGGTGCATCAATGGTTGACTTAAGAATAATATCCCCAAGACCATTTAACAAGGCCATCTCAAGGGTCTCATTGACCTTAAGTGCTGCAGCAGGGAGAGAATTTGAAGAAAGTGCACGTCCACAATGACCAACAAGAAATATCTCGTAAACATCTCCAACTTCTTTCCAAATGCGTATTCGAGATGTTTTGCTAATTTTTAGGTCTGTGTCACCACCCACAGAACACAGTTTCACATCTTCAACAACTAAACGGTTGAAGCCTTCAGCTGCAACCTTCCAGAGTGAACCATCTGGATTGTCTCGTCTTGTCATCATGCACCTGACAACAATGTTCCTATAAGTTATGGGTACTCAATTTTCCCAGACAAGTGGAGAAAGTAAATCAATGTGGTAACTCAACCACTCTACAAAAAATCAGGAACTTTTCTTTTCACAGTTCTAGGCAGGGACATCGAAGATGGTTTAGGGTTGACTGCACGTGCTAACAGATTAACCAAATAACCTGTGGTTCCCACTCGAAGCTTATGTTATGAGACTATTGTGTTGAGGAGATCCAACACATCTTCTCGGGCCTATCTGATTCTGGCATATAATGAAAATTGAGTTTACCTTCTCAGGTTTTGGATGACTTCCGGAAACAAGATATATTTTTCAACTGCAGGAGCCTGAAGGAGAAGTTCCACCAAGGCAGGGATCAGCTTTTCCGCAAACATATTACTTGTAATTCTCGTGGTTGGGATTGTTTTCTCAGATGAAGCATCAGCTTTAGCTTTAGGTTCTGAGGCTTCACTGCCTGGGGGAAATGATAAATATCATTAAGACTTGTTAAGAGAAAAATAGCATCAACCACTTAAGCACTGTCACCTGTGCTGCTCTTCTCAAACTCACCTTCCTCATTTGGCAGAACAGAATCAACCCGTGGGAGATAATGCAAGAATTCTCTTAGCAGGATTAGCCACATTGATGAAAGATGCTCAGGAGGTCCCAAAGAGGGCAAGATCTCCAAAACATGACGTAGTACAGGGGGTACATGTCCCTTGAAATCATCAACGAATAAGCATAAGATGGATGCAGGCAGCCAAGTTTTGAAACTGATTACTTGAAAGGAACAAGAATGTTAAGGATAGATGATGAGAGAACAGACTTACAAATTCAGTTTCGAAATTTTCGCTATTTATTATGGCCTGTTTTATAGCTAGATCTACAATTCCCAACAATTGCATGTACATTTTATCATCAAACATCATCAATGATTGCACATATAATTCACCTGTCAAAAAATGGACGAGAAGGACAAAGGAAATGAGTAAGACCCAAAGGTTATGAAAATTTCATCACGGTAAGAAAGTGAAAGTATTCACTAAAGTCAACCAAAATGCCGAGACTTCATAAGAAAACAATTCATTACCTAAACCATGCACAATCTCTTGTTTAACCTTAGTTGCTGTTTCACCTGTGTAACTCGATGACTTCTGGAAAACGAGCTCATACACGTCCAGTACCGAATTAAGATATCGGAGCTGCAAGTTTCCCTTACCATCAAAAATTTAAGTTAATCGAGTGAAAAATGGATTTAACAAGGTCTATACTAGCTCCTATATTGTTCAAATAGCTGTGCAGTTACCTTGACACAGTGGGACACAACAGCTGTCTGAAGACAATTTATCGCTGCAATTGATACCTCTTTGCTCCCATTGAATATGCTATTTTTAACAAAAGCAAGCAAAGACTCCCATCCTACAGAAATATAAAGTTTCATGATAATTCAGTCTCTCTTGAACAATAACCACTGCACTCAAGGCAAATCAGAATGCTCTCACCTGACCAGAAATTAGGTAAGCTTTCAAGAAGAGGGAAGTAGGACCGGAAGAGGCGAGCTATTCCTCCAAGGACAAGCACAAAGGTTTCATCCCATTGCTTCTGGGCTGTATTGCGACTGCAAATTGGAATATGGATGGCAAGGTTCAATGGTGCGAAAAACTGGTAACTCTTATAAAATTAAAGGGCTATACAGGCATCAAAGATTATCAAAACTAGGTGGATAATAAAATTTTTTTTTGTCACCTATGATGTATAAGCATGTGCACTGCTTTCCCTCCTCGAGTACCGATTTCTTTCCCTTGCCATTCGTCCTTTGATGACGTTGCAGCCTACAAAAGAAGGTTCATCTGTCACAATTGTCCTAAAACGGAATGAATCAAACCATCTTTCTCACCTTGTGAGAGGCAGCATCCAACATTGGGAATATATAGTTCCATAGACAGTCCTCCCACATGCTTTTTGTAAGTTTGTTCCCATGACTTCCCAAAATCTGAATAAATGTCCTGACAGCAGAGTTCCTGACCTGGAGAATTTAATAGCATTGTGAAAAATAAGATTGATGGGTACCAACTTACCAAGTAAATAAAACTTTCACACTGAAAAGACAATGCTTGTCTATGACGAATACCTCTGGTCGCTCATCATCAACGAGTTTCTGAATTAGTGAAAAGACTAAAAACAGCAATATCTCATGATTGACTTCTTGTATTTGTGCTTCATAATCCGGATTATTCGAGTTGCTAACCATATGCTTTTCCCCGTGCTCACCATTTGTTTGCTGTGGCGTGGAATCATTAAAATCTGCAGGAATAGCAAAGCATACTAAACATTTAATACATAGCTTCTCTTAAGGTGATAATTGCAGACTAGGATTTGATAGTTAGTTACCTGATCCTTTGTCCACTAAAGACTCATGGTAGAGCCCCTTTGCTACAAAATCAGTCAAAGTCCACAACAGGCCAATGGCTGTCAAACTTATATTCAAATCACTCTTCTGTGCACTGTAAGCTCCAGTAACGTCTATGCACCTGAAATATTAACATCATTAACCACCATCCCCATATAAACGAGGTAAAATGTTTACATCTCCGGTAACTAAGTATCAACAGGTATAGTAAGGAGCATAGTAATTAAAACTGAGATATGATCTTACACATGAAGACAGTATTCTGGAAGAGTTGGGAGTCCATCACTCATGATAACCCGGAGACTCTAAGAAGACCAAACAAAGTATCAGTGACAAGGCATCAGTAACTGATGGACTAAGGTCATACACTGCTGCCAACAGTTCTCAAATCCAGAGCAGCCATCCTTTACTAACCTGGAACCCAAGGGTCGCCACATCCTTCTCTGATGCATCAGCAACAGACCTTAAGAAAATAGACACGGAACAGGATCAGAAAATTGAATGAGAAATTCAATTTAACATACACAGAACAAACGCAAAAAGTAAGCAGGAAACATACCTCAACATTTCAAGAATGCTTGGCCAGCTATAGTACAACTTTTCCCCACATCTCTAATGAGATTAATGCACGAGCCACACGTTAGGTATTGAAGATAAACAAAATCTTGATCTATAAATTTACATATTGTATCTATATACCTCCAGTACATGAAGAAGGATTTTTAATGACCCAACTCGAACATCGGCCCTTTGAGCTGAAAAGTAAAGAACCCTCAGAGAAGCTAGTACAGCACACTCAACTGACTTCAGATCAGTTGACTTTAATTCTACCTAGGAAGAACGCCCAAAAAAAAAGAGAAGAACAATCAAAGCAAGGTTCCTTTTGCATGAGATGTAAAACTCTCAAATTTACGCAATAACGATGAAGAGAGATCCCACATCGAGAGTTGCATCTCTTGATCTGAGCAGATCTTCTCCAAACTGCTCTGAACCTAAGACAGCACATATGGATTGATCCAGGGCATCCAGTGCCATATTTCTCAAGTTCTGATTTGAATGTTCAGCGAGCTGCAATATGCAGTTAAAGTATCAGTACAGCCCAGAACAACGTCAGAATATCCTGCAAATAAACAGAATTATGTCGACGTCACCTCAAGAAAGTGGCCAACCACTTGGTCCCATAGTGGTTCCACCCCTGCCATACATAGATAAATAAGTGACTAATATACCAAAATACCAAATAATCCAGAGGCTGCACAATATACAAGGCTACAGCATGGAGAAGAGAGACCATGCTCTGAAGATAGACTTAAAGAACATACTGTGAAGATTATTTACGAGAACTGATATCATTCTGTCCACCGAAAAACTGATGCTCCCAATCTGTTTACTTGAAGCTGATGAAACACTGCCCGAAGTTTCTGTCATGGATTGATGGGATAACATATGGAGTGCAGAAAGAAGTGACTTAACAGCAGAAACTTGCATCAGCGCTGAGCTCTCAAATAGCTTGATAGATGAATGCAATGAGTCAAGAACCGGGAATTACAAAACCCTTACGGTCAAAAATTACAGAATCCAGCTAACCACAATCAAACTACAGAGCAAATCAATTTCAAAAGGATCTGATCTATGGCAGATAACTAGCTCTAGCCATAGAAATCTCAGCAAGACGAGATTAACAAGAGCAACCCAAGGGCATAGATTATAGACGAAAATTGATTTGGCTTACCTGAGAATTTAAAGAAGAGAGAATGCTAAAATCAGCATATTGCCGAGAAGGCTCTCTGGTAAGCTTTGGGACTGCAGTTGCAACCTCCTACAAGTAAAAGGATAATGTTACATTGGCCTTGAAATTTCTTAAAAATATTCACATATCAGAGGAAAAGATAATGTGGTAAAGTGACATAATAAAGATCATGCTATATTATACTACCAAAAAAAACAGAGAATCCTGCATGGAATTTTTGTCAAATTTACCTGGGTCGTTGCATGAGGAGAATGAATAGCTCGATCTAGGGCTGCTAGAGTTTCAAGAACCTGTATTTTTTTATGATTTCCCGTTATCATGAGATAGTTTACTTGAAAATACATGAACCAAAACACTCACCAAAACCCATGATGGCCCCAATACGTTATGCAACCTATGAGCAATGTTGAAGAGTGTTCTCAATGCCTGAACAACAATAAGACGATCTTAAGTCAGCCAGTAACATATAGCAATATTATTTTAAATGGACAAGCTGCAATTATCTTCTAATGATACTCAATTAAAACTATCAAATTAAATACCTGAACATTCTTGGGTGTCAGGACAATAACATCTTTATGATCAACCTGTACTTCAGAACGTTTGGACATAGGAGACTGACCAAAGCTGCTGAGTCAAATATCGAATCCCATAAAAATTAAACGACTTGCATTGATTAAGTAGCTTTGCACTGATATAAAGGAAATTCTCAAGGTACCTTTTCCTTTCCGCATCAGTAGGCAAAACGATGGTAAATTTACAAAGAGATGCAAGAAAAGAGTTCAAGGGTTCTACAGCATGAAGAACGCCACATGCCTAAGAAAGTTTGTTAAAGATACTCGTCAATCCTTCTGGATATGTAAACAACATAAGCTTAACTGGCCATGTAAGAAGTGTAAAGCAAGGACATATTATATCCACACATAGTCAATTAGCAGCCACATTACATGTGGACACTTTAGATCTGGTTTGCATTTACCTGAGTAAATGCTTGATATCCTTTCAGTATCTCCAATACAATCGCCTCTCCTTGCGACCTTCAAGAACAGTTAAAGTTAACAAAATCCTTAGTGTTTGCCTCTTAATAATCAATGTATTGTCTAGAAAAAGGGATATCATACCTAGATAAAATAAGTGAAAATGCGTCAAGTATAGTCAACCACAATGAATCTACCATTGAGATACAGAGATGTGAGGTATTCCCAGTATAATCAGATGAAGGATGATGCTCGTATCTGGGAGACTCAAGCTGGTTGTTCGAAGAAATAAAAGTTTGAAAAACAAGAGAGAAGCAAACGAAGACTAGAATGAATATGGCATCGCAGAGCAGAATCCTGCCTCAATTACCTCCCCAACGTCTACTGCTTCGTCTGTCAATGTGGCGACTGTAAAAACAACTCCAAGTAGGCCTTCAATTGCCAAAGTTATTGCATGCGCTTCACTCGCAACCAGAACAGCAGCACTAGAAGCATCATTATCAAGAATCCATTCAATTCCTACAGCATCAATGAAAAGATTTAATGACATGTTTCATCAGAACAAAGTAAAACTGAATCGAATTCTGAGGTCCTAAGAGGTTCTAAAAATCATCATAGCATCATAACCAGTGATTACCTTTAGCTTTGCTACTAAACATCCCAGCAACAGCAGATAGACTTTCCTCACTCGTCTCCTGAAACTACTTTCAAGAAAAACCAACTCGAGAATTAAGCCATGTTCCAAGTTTTTACTCCTGTTATAAGATGTGAATTCTTACACCTAATAAGATATTTTACAGTTCCCAAAGCACTTCCAAAATATCTTTTCTGGTAGGCAAAATAAGTAAGCCTTAATGTACATATAAACACAACTGGTTTAGTGACTACAGAATCATGACTACAGAAAACATTAAGGACAACTTGCCGTACAAACGCACCTGTATGCTAGAAACAACTCGAGCAAGCGCTTTGACCATGCTCTCCACAACATTTGTGTTTTTGGGGTGCCTTGAAGGACAAAATGACTATTAGATTACAGAAAGAACATGATCAGGAATAGCATGACGAACAGAAAACTTCTATAGCAAAGTCATTAGACATAGCAATACAATCTGTATCAAAATTTCACAGTACAAGTGCGTAAAATTAAAGCATGAAGTAAAAACAAGACGGCAAGATTAAGTTTCTTTCTGCAACACCGAGAACATCACAGGGATAAACAGAAGTAGCCTTACATATCAAAGTTCTGGAAAAGAATTCGCAATGTTCTTGCCTCAACACAAAATCCCTATTTAATGGACATACACAGGAGATTTTAATAATGTGAGCAGCAAGGAAACGAGCACAAACTCCTATACTGTAATACATACAAGCGCAAGTACTGTTAGTGAAACGTAATGATTACCCTCAAAATCTCAAGAACAAGAATGCGATGCCACAATGGCAAATCTAAAAATGTAGCTTTCACGAGCATACTTAAGAACACCTGAACAGATAGAAATGGAATTGAAGCACATTAGGAATGAAAACTTGCAAATACCCCAACAAGAAAACATATCTTATGTGCTTGTTTCTTTGTGGTCAATAGCGCCAAAATTTCACAGGAAACAAGTAAAGATGTGCAGACTGTACCTCGCATTCTGTAATGAGAGATGAACTATATAGTCGGATAATATGAGCAACTGATCGCAGCACCAATCGGCGAAAATAAGGTTCAACCATTTCTCCCTCGAGCTGAGAATTGAGAACTTAAATCTTTGAGTAAATGCATTTAGTAATGCTTTAATGTCCAGATTTTAAATCAGATCACGTGCAAGCATCCAAAGATATAAAAGGAAGTGAGGTATGACTTTACCTCTGAACTAGTCCGAAGTGATGTCATTAAAAGGGAACAAATTTGGTGACGCAAAACCTGATGAGTAAATAGGTAAAATATTAGTTAGGTCATCATATTAGTGAAAGGTTGGAAAAACAAGTATCTACTTGGAAAATGCATAGAATTACCTGTTCGTAGGGAAGTAGTATCTTAAAAACAGATATATAGTTCGACAAAACAAACCTGTATAGTAAATTAAATCATGATTTTTAGTCCATTTCAATACGTGGAACTACATTTAAAAAAAATCCTTGCCAACTCACTCAATTAGTTCGAGGGAAAAGGTCCTTGGAAGAGAAGTAACATGTAACCAAGCTGCCTGAAAAAGCATAACAATTAACTCAGTGAAACCCCAAAAATGATACTTAGCTGGAGAAGGGATACACAACCAAAATCAAAATAGAGAATTAACACATACAGATCCACCTGCAGCTGAGGCTGTCAGGTCCTCAAGCAACTGCAGACCAATTTTACCAGTGTCACTCAGGGTGTCTCGCAGTTGATCACAGATAACATCCTTCTCCAAGGGCCTGCTTTCATAGTTCTGTTAGTCTATAAAGTGACTGTAACACCAAGCGCCAAAAGTTCCCATAGAGTAAAGCACGTGTTCTAAATGGAGAGCCTATGTCTTTCAGTTTAAAAGGAAAATCATAATTCAATGTAATGATTGCATCCCCCACTCTGTCGAAAAAAACCAAACTTCCAAAAATGCACATAATTTGTATCTGCAATGGGTTACAAGAGACAGACAGATAGAATTGATTAGGACGGGCTTACTCTGAACTACTGATATTTTGGCTCAAATCTCCAGTAACTGAGCCAGTCCTTGCTGTTTGACTGCTGGATCCAAATTTAGGCATAGGAAGGGATTCAGCCGAAACCACTTGATCGAAAACCAGTGCAACTGCTTGCCTGAAGGTAGCTGCAGCAGTACTGGGAGAGCAAAAAAAAAAGACAAACCCAAGGATTTTAATTTAGACAACATAGAAAAGAAAAAAGTACAAGAAAACACACCATAGGAGAAATGAGGTAAGGTTTGTATATAATAAACTTACTTGTAAACACTACGAGATCGGTAGTTATCAAGAAGCCTGAGACAGATACTTAGTCCTAAGACCATATTATCCTGGAATTAAGAAAGAAGCTAAAACCTCAAAATAGCAAAGCCTAACGGAAGATCTATGGAGAACTATTTTTTTTAGATTAGCAAAAAGACAGTTTGGTTTAGTGGTCTCGATTAAAGGGTCACTCCAAATATCAATTTCATGACATCTACATTTTACTGTTATATGCATCAAACCATAGAACTTTTGTTTATGTCAATGACCAAGATCAGGACTTATTTATAGGCTGAATTTAAAAGTTGGTTTAGCAGCAGTTTTGCGTTAGACGTCCACTCTTACTAGACCAAGCTTGTCGTATTCACCTCGGTTTCTGGATGTAAGCGAGACTGAAATATAATTAGAATAGTTTGTAGCGTCTTTAGTTGGATATTTTCCTCTGTCATTTCTGAATGCTGCGAGTAAAGAAACACTGCGTTAGGGAGTGCTTTGCAATAAAATCCATCAAGTACTTTCTCATAGCAGAATTTTATGTATCAGAAAAGGCTTAAGTTTGTCATTATGTATCTTTGAAGATACAATGAATGTTAGAATTAACATGATGGAAGTCATATAAGAAAAGAAAATTGAAAGAGATGAAGAGCTGTAACCTTAATGCTCAATTAAATACAAATGATTCGCGTTTCATTAGTGAACAGTAACAAATTTTCTAATCAAGAGAAGTAACTAACACAAAGTCTCACTTACATCTTTCAAGGTATAAAGTATCTCCTTTAAAGATGATGGTTCAACTGCATCATGAGATATAAGTTTCTGCAAGCAGGAAAGTCCTATAACACTAAGTTTTGTATTCTTGACTCCACACGCCATCAGAAAGATCCGAAGAATGTCTTCATTGCTTGAAAGATCACTGGCACTCGACGACGATCGAAGCTGAAAAGCAAACATGAATAAAACCCATTGCGTAAATTGAGTCTCACTGAGTGCTTGCACTGTAAGGCACTTACAAATCGATACATAAGCAAAATTCCAAACATTCCAAGACTATAAAATCCTACCACTTCCTAATATCTTGTCATTTAACCCAAGTTACATGGAATCAGAGATAGCTGGTGAAGTGATACGAAAGAGGAAAAAATAATAGCTCATTCAGTTGAAAAACCCCTGCTTTAGAGTCTCAGCTAAGAATAAAAATGTGCCTTAGCTAAAACAAATTGCAATTAGAAAGGCGTTTACAGTGAACTTCAAGCTGGAACAGAACATGTGTACATTACTCTGAGAAGAAAAACTAACCTTAAGGATTGCGTGCTCCGCTCCGTCTTTGACGGCAGGATACCTCCGCCTCGCTTCAGCCGAGAGAGCGCGAAGATCGGCCTCCAAAGCCGCCACCAAAGCCATATTGAACCACTAGAGATTTCTGATAAAAGCAACTCCGATGTTAGGGTTTTTCGCGCCACTTGGATATTACCAAGAAAATGGAGAGTCAGGCATTGAGATCGGACTCAGAGCTCCGATCCAGACGAATTGAGAACAGACGACGAAATCGGAAATGGCGATGAAAAATCTTTCATAGGAATTAAAAAAAAAAAAAGATTCGAGCTGTGTATATCTTAGCATGCTCATGTCACGTGTCTCAATTCGCTTTCTTAAACTTTTACATTTAACGCTTGTTCAAAGTAGAATTAGAATGTTGTAAAAAAAAATTATTTAATTTGGCAAATATCTTTTTTGGTTGAAACTTTGTATCATCTGTAATGGCAGATCAAAATCTCTGTATTGAGGATTGATGTCTCGGAGATTGCAAGGGTCCATATGAATATCCCTCCCAAAAAAATGAAACCTTTTAAACCTATCATCACTTGGCAACACTGCTTTTAAAACATAAAATACTACGATAACCAAATAGCTTGTTTCGCGGCCTCCGTTGCTGCCATAAACTCTGCCTCACACGACGATAAAGCAACGGTTTCTTGTTTTTGAGAACATCAAGTTATAGGACAATTGTTTAGATAAAATACATGATCCGTAGTATTCTTTCCATCATCAATATCCACATTGTGAGAGCTATCACTATACCCGATCAGTTTTACTCTATCTTTTTGTCGAAACACCAACCCAAGTTTTGTTGTACCACGCAAATATCTCAAAATCTGCTTTAAAGCCGCGCCATGTGATTCCTTAGGGTCATGCATATATCTGCTTAGTACTCCAACGCTATATGACAAATCTGGTCGTGTATGCAACAAGTATCTAAGACAACTGATGCTTCTTTTATACTATGTTGCATCAACACTGTTTTCTTTGTTCGATTTAGTCAGCTTCAAATTCATCTCCATCGGAACATGACACGTATTGCAGCCATCCATGCGAGTCTCGCTCAGAATCTTTTTAGCATATCTCTTTTGGTTTAGCACAATACATCCTTCAAACTGATACACCTCGATCCAAAGATAATATGTTAACTTGCTGAGATCGCTCATTTCAAACCGTCTTGCCATTTCCTTCTTGAACTCGAGTACTAAATTTAATAATGAACCTGTGACTAAAAGATCATCAACATAAATTGTGATCATGACAAGGTGTCCTCCTTCTTTTTTCCGATAAAGTGATGGCTCTTTAGAACATCTGTGAAATTTTAACTCACGAAGTACCTTATTTAACTTATAATTCCATGCTCTTGGAGCTTGCTTCAGACCGTAAAGACCCTTTCTCAATTTATAGACCTTGTTCTCACTGCCTACAACTTTAAAACCCTCTGGTTGCACTACATAAACTTCTTCCTTCAAATCTCCATGAAGAAAAGCTATTTTTACGTCAAGGTGATGAATCTTCCAGCCTTTCGAAGCTGCTAACGCGATAATAAGTCGGATTGTCTCAATTCGTGCTACAGGTGCAAAGACTTCATCATAATCGATACCTTGTTTCTGAGCGTATCCCTTTGCTACCAGCCTTGCTTTGAACTTATTAATACTCCCATCGGAGTTTCTTTTGATTTTGAACACCAATTTTAAGCCAATCGGTTTACAACCAACAGGGAGATCGACTAAGTCCCAAGTTTGATTTTTCTCGATGGAAAGAATCTCGTCTTCACATGCATCTACCCAAACCTTTAATTGTTTAGCTTCACCAAAAAACCAAGGTTCATCGTTTAATGATAGCAAAAGGCGTTCTCCTTCTAGTTCAGCCAAATAGAGCTCATAATCACTCAAATGTCGTGGTGTTACTGTGGGTCGGGATGATCTTCTCAATTGAGGCTCATTATCACTACTACTACTTTCTTCATTGTTCACCTCGTCTTCTTCTTCATCATCCGCTTCGATCTCGACGATGTCCCTGATTTCTTCAGAACCCGAATTTCCGTTTCCTGTTTCAGAAACAGTCTCGTTTGTTCTCATGATCTCCTCACCTTCGTCTCGTGTTCAATATCGAACGTACCAAAAACATTACTCAATCTCGGAATTCGCTTGTCCCAGTCCTACGATCTTTCTTCATCAAACACAACGTCTCGACTTACTACAATTCTCTTAGTAGTAGGGTTAAGCAGTCTATATGCCTTAGAGCCTGGTTCGATTCCCAAATGTACTAGTACTTGTGATCTATCGTCAAGCTTTCTTCGTCCTGCATCTTCAGTTTTTGCGTAAACAACACCCTGAATACCCTTAAATGTTCGAGATTTGGCTTCATTCCTCTAAACATTTCATACAGCGTTTTCTTTACTAGCAAACTTGTGGCTACTCTATTTATGAGATAAGTAGCGTGTCGAACTGCTTCCCCCCATTACTCGTGCGGCATGCTCATGTGTTTCAACATACTTCGCGTCATCTCTAATAACGTTCTGTTATGCCTCTCGACCATCCCGTTTTGTTGAGATGAATATAGAGCGGTTAGATGTCTCTGGATCCCGTGTTTTTGACAGAAACTTTGAAACTCAAGAGACATAAACTCTCCACCTTTATCCGTTCTCAATGTTTTAATCAATTCTCTTGACTCTTGTTCGGCCAAACTTTTGAAAGATTGAAACTTCTTGAAGGCTTCACTTTTATCCCTTAGCAAAATTGTCCATATATAGCATGTGTAGTCATCAATAAGATCAAATACATACCTCTTGTGCGCCGGTGTTTTGGGTGTAATGGGTTCACAAAGGTCTCCATGTATTAGCTCAAGAAGTCTTGTGGCTCGAAAACTAGTTGCTTATGGAAACGGTCTTCTTGCTTGCTTCCCACGAAGGCATTATTCGCACATCTCTTTTTCGAAATTAATCTTTGGTAAACCATCTACCAACTCTTTGTTGATCATGGACTTCATATGGTGTCTGGATTTACGTGACCAAACTGAGCATGCCATCTCACTGATTCTTTTGAACACATTAAATGTAGTTGTTCCATAACCTTAGCTTCTAACACAACTTTATAGAGTCGATTTCTTGATCGGGTTGTGTTTACCATCACTTGGCCTAGGCGATCATACACAATCAACATGTCTTTCTTCATTTGTACTTCACAACCCGATTTTGTTGCTTGACCAAGACTTATAATATTACTTTTCAACTTAGGAATGTAATACACATGATGGAGAAATTTCGTCTCTTTGTTCTTAAGTATAAAAAAATATATCCTTGACCTTTAATATCGATTTGTGAGTCCTCCCCGAACTTAACTTTCCCGGTTATACTTTCATCAATAGAGACAAATAACTCACGATTTCCACACATGTGGTTACTAGCGCCATTGTCGAGATACCAAATTCCTTTTGAATCCTGATTTTATTCAAATATACTCGGGTTCACCTTATTCTCATTCAAATATACTACTTCATGCATCATCAATATATCAGCCTTTTGTGTGTCATCACCTCTTATCTCCTCTGTTTCTTGCAATTTCGGCAGTCGGTCCGGACCTTTCTTATCACATTTAAAACATGTTATGCTCGCCTTGAGTTTGAGCAATCGATCAGGACAACTGGATGCGTAATGGCCTTGTTTCTCACATCTAAAGCATGTGACTCTAGTTTCCCATTATTTATCACTAGATTTATACCCGCGCTACGCTGTGGGGTTATTTTATTAATAATTTTTGGTTAATGGTGAATAAAAAATGTTTTTACGATTGGAAAATAGTAGGTAAAAGTAACATTGATCTTTTTCCCACTGCAATACTTCATTGAACCAACTATACGCATTTTGTTTACTTCAAAAGAGAATAATAAGTGTGCCGATTTACATCTAGTGGTTCATAATAAAAACATGTCGTCCAAGTTTACGACACAGTTTGATCATATTTGATTATATCTTCCATGTATTTGCTTCATTAGCTTCTTCCCTATAAACAACAACAAAAAATTGGTCATATTTTCAACAGTATCATAACAAAGTATGTTTATTAGTTCAAATAAATACCCAACAAATTTCTTCAGGCATGTATTGAAGTTACGATTTCAAAATTTCTTTAAGCATCTTAGCAGCTTTCTTGATATGCCAATTTCTACCTCTTAGATATCTCAAAACCGCAACATAATAGTTTCTCTAGCAATGGTCCTAATCAACAACTTCCTCAATTCCTCCATCTAAAAGTTAATTAACAACAAAATTGGAAGTTTTTCACAGATCTAATTAGTAATTCAATTTTTAAAACACACAATGATTGGAGATTACATTTACTTGCTATACTCCAATAAGAACAGGTAAAATATAAATATAATACTTTGTGATAAAAAAATATGATATAAGAGGTATGTGAGCAAAAATCATTGGTCTTTTCTTTCTCAGCTTTAATATTATCATGCAACTTCATTTTATACTTTTTTTATCTCCTTTAGCTCTAGCAACACTACCTACCTCTAAGAAGCAAGAATCCATAAGCATACTATCACGCAGGGTAAAAGCTTTAAGTAAACAAATTCAGGCATTCTCTTTGCCAACTCCTTTAACACAACCTCCATTGTATATCAGATTGAGCAAGTTTTAACTTGTTTCCATCGGGTAGATATGAGTTTTCATAAACTTTAAATAGAGCACAAGTTTTTTTTTTTAATTTTAAGTAAGAGAATGCAAAACAATTCGAAACTAATACCAATATCCACCAACACTAAATAACGATATATTTTGTGTTTAATCAATTTGTGTCATTGATCATCAAAGAAGTCAAAACTTGCTCCCCTGCAGTCTCTTCACATATATGAAGGCCCATGCACTTTGTAGAAACCTAGGGAACAATAGAGATCAATAAACTTCACGGAAAAGAAATATGGTTTGATTTAATTATATAAAAAGAGATTTTAAGATAAGTAATTATCTCATAACCCACATGAACCAGTATTTGAAGAGAAAAGTCATCTTTCGTAGAAACTTCCAAAATTTGGTGGGAGAAGTGTTTATAGGATTAGGAGCTTCCGTAAGAAAAATAGAACCATCATCTTCTTATTCCAGATGTCGTCTTCTTGTTTTCAAACATGTGAGAGTGAACATGATGTTGCCTTGTTCCAGATGTCATCGAACTGTGTACACCTTCTTGAGCCTTCTACAACACACGATCTATAAGACCAAAAGATAAGCTCTAATTAATTTTTCATCAAAGAGGTTCTCCTTCATTATTTTATCCTTCTAAATATATTAAAATAGGGTTTCACTTTTAGAAGAGAAGAGGGAGAAGAAGAAGATGATGATGTGAAAATTAATATGAATGATGAATCTGCATTTGTATTTGACATTTGTTCCTTCAAAACCACAATCAAATCGAAAAGAGAGAAGTTAAAAGAGTAAAAAATAGAACCTGCTCAACTTTGTTACACTTAAGGTTGGGGCTTAAATCGACAATTTTTATGGTGACACTGTCACAAGTATCCATTTTGTGAGAGAACTGGTTTTTAGCGTCGGAGAAACAGAAGAGTCATTACATTTTATCTTTAAAAATAAAAGGAAACAGAAGAGTCACGATTGTTGAAAGCAAAAGATTTGAGATTGAAGAAGTGGAAGCATGTGATGAGTTGGATTAATCAAGCAATTTGATTGGTCTTTTTATATGAGGTGTCATGCTGAGTTGTCGATACCAGAAGAGACAACCCTGCTTTTATATATATAATTCCATTGATGATTATGATTAGTTTCGGATCGTCCTCGTCCTCTTCCTTTTCCACCAAAACGACCGCATCTTCCTCTTTTGTGACTGCCACTATTACTATCTTCCAAATGAGTATATATTAGCTTGTCTTGCTCTTCTTGTCCCTCATCCTCAGCGCTAATCCTTTCTTCGTATGCTTTCAATCTCACAACAATATCTTTGAAGCTTGTTGCCTTTAGATCGAGTACTTGTTCAAAGGAAGCAACAATGTGTATATATCTTTTCCGCAGTAGACTCTTCAAAAATTTCTTTACGAGTTTTGTTTCTTCAATTATTTCACCAGGTGAAGACGTTTTAGATGCGATTTCTGAAAGTTTTCCCATGAATGAATCGACTGTATCCGTTTCTTTCATCTTAAGTAGATCAAATTCTACCATTAGTGTTTGAAGCCTAGCTTCTTTAAAACGTTCAACTCCAATGTATCTTGTTTTAATTGCCTCCCACACAGCTTTCGCTTGATCGAGTTCCCCTACTTGCAGAATTAATGATTCGAGTATTGATTAAAACAATAGGGCGATAGCCATATTATTCTTCTAAGGTGAATCCTCTCCTATCTCGATTGCTTCCCAGACTTCGTTTACCTTAAGGGCGATCTTCATTCGTATTGCCCAAACCGTGTAATGGTCTTTTATAAGCATCGGAGACTTGATTTGGGAAGAAGTTCCTCTGACCTTCATTGTGACTATACCTTCGTCGCTCGAGGTTTCTTCTTCGCCTTCAATCTTCTTTCCATCTTCGTCCTTAGCCATGTTCTTTCACCGCTCTGATACCAAATCTAGAAATCAATAAACTCAAACAATGGTAACAAGAAGTCCTTCTCTTATTAATCTCAACAAGGGAAATAACTCAAACTCTTACAATCCCTCAAATCTCTCAACTAACTTATTTCTCTGTATCTTTCTCTTATATAAACTCACGACAAACCAAAACCCAACATGAATAGAAAAACTCTTAAACCAAAAGAAACCAAACACCAAACCAACAACATTTTCTTCTAAAAATGACTAACTTGATTCTCAAGCTATCTCAAGCTTATCCAACACTTACATGTAAGGCACATGTCTCTTCTTTCTCCTCAAAGCTGCAATCACATCTCCAAGAGCGGAAAGAGAAAGATTCATGGCTCTTCCTTCATCCAGAGTTTGTCCTATTTCCCAAGTTTTTAAAATTCTCTCGCTCCCTCCAAGATCTATCATCCAAAGCTTGCTGACTTCAATTTTTGACCCCACAATATCTCCACGGCGAAAGATTATGATCCTTGTTAAACTAGAGATAAATTGACTGAATAACCAAACATGAAACAACCGAACTAAAATTTAAGAATTGATGAATACCGTTGGAACCATCAAGAACTAACCAATGAGATCTACTTGAAGCTTCATTCACATTTGTCCAAGAAGTTGATCTCACTTGTGTCTCCCTTTGTTGTACCACCATTTAGCCTTTGTAAAATTTGGTACTTCCACTTCAGTCAAGCCCTTGATTTCGACTGAACCCTTTGGGTCTACTTGATTATTGAGGTTGATGTTGTAACATTATGGAAGACAAGAGGACATCCTTAGAAGAATGCTTCCGGTTTTAAAATCAAAATTTTGGATGCAAAACTGGTTACTTACCATTTAGTTGAGGCTTCATATGACCTCAAAGACTGTCTTGCAGACAATAAATCTTCAGGTTACCCATATAGATTTCCAACATACTCATTGTAAAATTCATTGAATGTGTATAATCCGTTGTTGAAGCTTCGCTGAAAAGCTCTTTAATATGAGATTTTGAATAACAAGATTGTAGAGATTATAGAAAGATTAAGAGATTTGAAGAGAAGAACTCTGAAAGAGAGAGAGAGAGAAGTGTAGTAAGAGTTGAGAATATGAAGAAGATTTTTCTATCTCTCTTACTTAAATGTTTTCATACACATTACACTCCTATTTATACACAACTATAAGACCTCTATGTAAGGAAACTTTGGATACTATACAATGTCTTTGTAAGACCTAAAGGTAGACATGGCTATAAATGGAATGAAGCTTTAGTGAAAGCATTGGAGTCTGCTTTCCTCTTTGAAGCTTCAACGGCTCTCTTGCTCTTCCCTAGAGCCAACAACTACTTCCTCACATGTCTCAGGAGAGACATGTGACCTTGGCTCCTTCTAAAAGCTTCCAACCTCTAACGGTCACAAGAAGAGAAGGAGAGTTGCCTTTGGCTTCTTCCCCAAGTTACTTTTGCTTCTTTCTCAAGTCTTGAAGTCTTAAGTTAGTTTTATACTCCCCCTCAAGCTTAATTCCGTAATGAGAATCATTAGGAGTAAGCTTGAAAGTTGTGACTCCCCACCTCATTAAAAACCTCATTGGAAAACCCAATGGGATAAAACCAATAGAGGTAAAAAGAGTATGGTTCATAGTCACGGTTTGGTTATTGCAACCAATCCGAGTTTTGAGCATATAAACTCACATACCTTTATGCTTGTGGCCTTAGTGAATATGACGGCTAGTTGATCCGAGCTTCTTGTGTAATAAGGCACGATCACACCTTGTTCAATCTTTTCCTTAACCTTGAGACAATCCACTTCGATGTGCTTAATCCTCTAATGAAATACTAGATTTGATGCAATGTGGATGGCGGCTTGGTTATCACAATGCATCGTGATTGGGTCTTGTGACTCAACTTCCAAATCCTTGAGCAATGCTTTTAACCATATAAGTTCATCTGTGAGTTTCCTCATTGCTCTATATTCGGCTTCCGCACTTTAGCATGACACCACATTTTGCTTCTTGCTCTTCCAAGTTACTACATTGCCTCCCAGGAACGTGCAATACCCGGTGATAGATTTCCGATCTTGTTTATCTCCGATCCAATCCGCATCACAATATCCTACAAGTGTTGTATCCTTGTTCCTTCCCATCCAAATGCCATAGTCGGATGTGCCTTTGAGGTATTGGAGAATTCGATCAACCATATCCCAAAGACGTTGTCTTGGGGCTTGCATATGTTGACTTACTTGGTTAACCGTAAAGCATATATCCGTCTTGTAATGGTGAGATAGATAAGTTTCCCAACCATTTTCTGATATTTGTGTACTTCTTCGAAAAATTCCTCATTTTTCTCCCCTTTTCACGTTGCTTTGTAGGCATCTTCAAGGGGAGTGGAAGCCTTCCGCGTACCTATATCACACTCATTCAAAAGATCAAGCGTATATTTCCTTTGTGATAGATAAAGACCTTAATATCGAAAACATAATGGAGATGGGATTTAATACCTTGAATATTGGTGATGTTGTTTCCCGTGATGATAAGATCATCCACATACACAAGGATAACCACAATACCATCCGTACCTTTTTGTGTGAAGAGTGTGTGATTGGCCTCGGACTTTTGGAAGCAATGATCAGGCAATGTATGGCTTAGTTTGTGGTACCAAGCTCTAGGTGATTGCTTGAGTCCATAGATAGCCTTCCTTAGGCGCAAACCATTACCGGGGCGGAAAATATGTTCCAAACCGGGAGGAGAATGCATGTAGACCTCATCGCCAAACTCTCCTTGAATGAAAGCATTCTTGACATCCATTTGCCATAAAGTCCAATTAAGGTTAGTTGTAACAGATAACACAACACGTACCGTATGAAGTTTAGCCACTGAAGCAAATGTGTCATGATAATCCATGCCGTGTGTTTAAATGAATCTACGGGCAACTAGACGCGATTTGTGTCGATCAATGGAGCCATCACTATGATATTTGATTGTAAAGATCCATATTAATGAAACCGCCTTGTTGCCAAGTGGAAGCTCAGACTCATCCCAAGTGTGATTGCGAACCATTGCATCATGCTCGTTTTGTATCGAGTCTCGCCATACTTTGTGTTGTTTGGCCTCGTCATAGGTGGTAGGCACAAAGTTAGTGGCAAGCTTAGATAAGAAGGCTTGATGCTCGATGGGAAGTGCAACAAGGTTGCACATGACATGTTGTGGGTGTCCTTCGGCAATGTTGTTGAAATACACCTTTGAGTTTAGGCGAAGGGAGGGTGTACGGGTCCGAGAGCTCCCTCTAGGATCAGGTGAAGGTGTTGGGTGTCCTTCCATGTGGTGGAGCACATAACCAATACCGGACAAATCGTTTGAGGATCCTCCGAAAGCATCATCGTCGGTCGTGGTCGGGAAGGGTGCACCCCGCGTCTCTGTTCGGGTTGTGCCCTGCGGCGCCATACGGGACACTTCCTTCGGCTCCAGTCGGGACACAGCCTGTGGCTCGGGTGGAGGTATCGTATTGGGTGTGTCCTCTGTTTGGTGTGTGAGGTTTAGGCGGGTGCGACTTCCAGCCGGAGCGCATCCTCCGTGCGGTGAGGCTTGGACGCATCGGATGCATCCTTCAGGTGGGATGTAGTCTCGGACGTGGTGTGCGGACCTGGTACGTCTTCCAGTCGGGGTGAGGCAAGTGTCTCGACCGAGGGAGCGTTCTCACTGCGGGGTGCGTCCTCTCCGCCAAGCACGTCCTCCCTGCGGGGCGCGCCCTCCCTACTTTGTCCAATTCCAAGTTTTTCGAGAATTTGTTGGAGACACTTGGCTCTATCCATGTCATTATGGTCTATGTCCTGGATGGTTGACCACTCTTGTTTCTCATAGAACCCGGTGCCTTCCATAAACTGGACATCCCTTGACACCACAACCCTCCGTGTTTCCGGGATATAGCATTTATACCCTTTTTAATTAATTGAGTAACCTATAAACATTCCCTTGATGTTCTTTGCCTCTA
>JAKUCM010003455.1:0-23290 GCA_023374145.1 Lepidium sativum
TTGATCCGGAATCCCAACTAGTATTGTATCAGAGATTTTATTCATTTTGAGTAAATGTTAAACATGATATGTGAGTATGAACTTTTATACTAGTGGAATTTGTTGGGTTCTCTTGAACTACCTTCAATACAAACAAAAGTTGCACATCTCTGTTATGGTATAAAAACTGTTTTTTAAACAGAGAAGGAAACAACATTTCCATGTAGTTTTAGTAGCAGAGCATTATTGGGTTACTCTTCTTATGTCTTCACGCAGTCTGGTCTGAATTTCGGAACAAATAAAAGAAAAGCAAAAAAGAACATATTAATTATTTTCTTATAAACTGAAACAAAAACCAAACTTTTCTTAATCCAAACCAAATCTAGTAACAGATAGTTTTATATGGTTTCAATTATTATCAATCTTAAAACCCAAAATATTGATCTGCAAACTCATCACAAGAAAATCATGATCATTTTGGACGGAAATGCAAATAATAAACCAAAATAAATTTATCTATGTTTGAATAGAGAAAATATTTTGGTCAAATGGTTAAATATGTAAGTTATTTTATCTGAATTCGCTTTTATATAATTGTGTTGTTCCGCATAATAGAATATGAAGTATATATCAAAATTTTCTGATTTAAATGTTTGATAAAATTCACTAGTGAAATTCAAAAGGGTTTTAAGATTGATTTTTTTTGGTCAAGTAGTTTAGTGGCTTTTAAATTCAGCTCTTACCACTACAGGTAGGGGTTTAATTTCTGGTGTCTTGAAGATTTGTAAAATGACTACACCACTAGGCCACGTGTTATGGGCTAGTAATACGTGATATAGAGTTGTTTTTTTTATAATAATCGGATAACGTGAGACTATGTAGCAAAATATATTCTTAAGAGATATGTTAGTCGTCAATAAAAAGCGGCAAGTAGTTGTCCAAAGTATTAAATAATAGTCAAATAAATGCAGTGAATAAAAGATGTGCGTAATACATTTCATATATACTTTGGCCATTTTTATTATTATTATTATCGTTACCAATAAATTCCAAAAGAAAAAAATTGGTATAGTTTCACGTGATAGATCTTTTTTCATGTTTTATTCAATATTATAGTAAGTCTGAAAAATCAACAATTTCGTCGTAGTTTCTGTATTTGGATTGCGTTGATTGTTATTCGTGTGTTAATAGTGATATTGTATTGGTCTTTATAAAGGCATCGACCCAAATGAGATTTAATCACAACACAAAAGACTTCTACTCATCAAACAATCAAACCAAAAGATAGAGAGATCGATGGCGACCAATGAAAATAGCGTTTGGCGCTTCAAAGGAAACGTTGCTACAAGTAATGCGGCTGCAGTGACTTTGAGAAAACTTGCTTTTGGAATGTTCAAAAATTGTAGCTTAACCAGTGGAAAGACTGTTTTGTTTCCAAATCCTGGCGAGCCTTCAGCTTCTCCTAGCTTCAAGCCTTGCCCTGAAGCTGAGGAAGCCGTTGTTGCGGCCACACGATCCGGCATGGCTAATTCTTATGCACCTAGCCCGGGAATTTTCAAAGCTAGAAGGTTTTGATTTGAATATAACTTTTAAGAAAATAATCATCAATCATTCTAATTATTAAAGAAATTCATTAATGATTTAGTTTGCCTTTCCTTATTTTTTCTTGTTTTAGTGCGGTCGCTGAGTATCTAAATGAACAACTTCCTATGAAGCTTGGAGCAGAAGATGTCTATATAACTGGAGGATGTAACCAAGCAATAGAGATTCTATTAGACTCTCTTGCAGGAAATCCAGCTGCCAACATTTTGCTTCCAAACCCTGGTTATCCTCACTATGATGCTCGTGCCATTTTTAGTGGTCTTGAGATTCGAAAGTACGATCTCCTCCCTGAAGGTGATTGGGAGATTGATCTCGATGGCCTTGAGGCGGCTGCAGATGAAAATACAGTCGCATTAGTGCTCATCAATCCTAACAATCCATGTGGAAATGTTTACACCTATGATCATCTCAACAAGGTTTAATTTTTTTTTTTCAAATATCTATAATTCAGTACATGAAAAACATAGTAATATCCAAAGAACAATCCGTGGAAGGAAAATCGTCAAAAGTCCCTTAAGTATTTCAACTGATTTCCTACAGATTTTGACGGTTGAAAAATAAGATTGAGTTTTTTTGTTTAGGGTTTCCTACACTATTTTGAAAATTTTCTATTCCTGACAATGATATTCTTCTTACCCAAAATTAAGATTTCCTAATGGTTTCTTTTCTTGTAGTCTACGCTTTATATATGTGACATGTATAAAACAACTTACATTTTGTCTTGTATGTCCGTTTTTTTATCTTTATAGGTCGCGGAATTGGCTAGAAAACTCGGAATAATGGTGATATCCGACGAAGTATACGATCAAGTTGTATATGGAGAAAGGCCCTTTGTTCCCATGAGGGAGTTCGCGTCTATAGTTCCAGTCATCACACTCGGATCCATATCCAAAGGATGGGTCGTGCCGGGCTGGAGAATCGGCTGGATAGCTATGAACGATCCTAATGGCATCTTTAGATCAACAAGGGTTAGTCAACTAATTTAAACCCTCAATTAAAATACAATAGTGTACGTGGTCTAATTAACAATT
Source organism: Lepidium sativum (assembly GCA_023374145.1). Taxonomy (NCBI): domain Eukaryota; kingdom Viridiplantae; phylum Streptophyta; class Magnoliopsida; order Brassicales; family Brassicaceae; genus Lepidium; species Lepidium sativum. The sequence continues at coordinate 2,613 of JAKUCM010003455.1, forward strand.
TGGGCCTTTTTATGGACACCAGGTAGTTCAAGCAATTGAGGATTGTCTTGATTTAACTCCACAACCTTCATTTATTCTTCAGGTTTGTAGTCTCTTATAACTCTCAAATATACATTAAAGATTAAGGTTTCATAAATAATGAATTTATATCCTTATTGATTTTGATAGGAAGCACTTCCTGACATTCTGAAGAATACACCTAAAGAGTTCTTCGACAAAAAAAGAAAAGCTATGAGACGCAATGTCGAGCTTTCAAGTGAGAGGCTCAAGGAAATTCCTTGTCTCTTATGTCCAAAGAAACCTGAATCTTGTTCATATTTTTGGGTACTTTCTTTTTTCTTAATTCTTTGTATGGTTCAAATTTTCCTAAAAATCAATATTATAACTAATTAGCTTAAACGATTTATTTTACAGGTAAAGCTTGACATATCAAAGTTGGATAATATTAAGGATGATTTTGATTTCTGCACAAAGCTAGTAAGTGAGGAAAGTCTAGTCCTTATACCAGGTATATTAATCTCATCAATCAACTACAATATGTTAAAACATAAATTACTCAATTAGATATGATTTTAATCTATCAAATTTTGTTTGTTGGAATTTTTAGGAGTGGCTCTAGGAGCAAAAAATTGGGTGAGGATATCGATTGGAACATCTGAATTAGTGGTAGAAGAAATATTTGACAGAATTAAATGTTTCTATGATCGTCATGCCATCTCCAAGGACACTATTGACCTCAACGATCAAACCATCATAAACCAGATTGTTGTCTCTGTCATCTAGTTCTATGAGCTTATAAAATGAATTTTTTGTACCTTACCATGACTCAACAAATTTGTAATGGTTTTTTAAAGTCAACGTAATGGTTTTGTTTATTGTATTTATATTTAAGTATGTGTATATTTTAGTCACGAATAAATTACAAAAAATAATAATAACTAAAGAGGTTTGAATTGTAAGGAGATTTGTATTGGATCAATCAAAGAAGTTTAATGGTCATATGGTATGCTTTTATTTATTCAAATACTAGGATTTTCACCAGATTCTAATTAAGATACCATTCGTTTCTTTGAAACTATTGCTAATATGTACATTGATAATTAAGTATAATTTTTATAATATGATGGAACATCTCTAGTCATAAACTTCATAACTTAAAACTTAAACTCTTATTATCTTCATTCATTCTAAGAAATTAAAAGAACAATATGTAGTTATTGCATTATTATTTAAACTTATGTAATTATGTAGATACTAAAGAATATATATATATATATGTTACATATATATAGTATTAAGTTATATATTGGAAAAGTGGGATATTAATAATTAAGTTTTAATATTTAATTTTAGTTACAGTGCCTATTTTTTAATTTAGTTTTTGATAACTCAGGAATTTTCAAACTTAATGAGGGTCTGGAATATTCTTAATTTTATTTTTTAAATTATTAAAATGAACAAAAGAAAAAAACATTTTGTTCAACCATAATCAAATATTGTAAAAAAAAGAAGGATTATGTTGTAACTTGTAAATGTGATGGCTTATCAATTTGAGAGTTCGATTTCAGAGAATCCGATAATCCCTATATAATATTGTTTAAAGTTTTAAAAAGTTAATTTAACAATAGATTGTGTTTTGTCAATTCAACTTTTGAAAAAAATGAATTGTTATTTATAATTACTAGTCATGCATTGATTTTTATTTCTTAAGAAAAAAAATAACTTTTACTTTTTTAATCTTCATTATAGTGAATAACTTTTCGAATATGTTACCAAGATACAATATTTGGATAATTATATTTAGAAAAAGACTATATGTAGTTTTTAACTTTTGGAAGTTTTATGTACAATACAAAATTGTAATTAATAACGATATTAAAGGTAAAATATTTCAAAAAACGTCAATATATTTTGCAAAATAGAATGTAACCCCAAATGTTAAACTATTTTTTCTTTCACTTTTACATTGACTAAAATAGACTTCAAAATCTATATATACCAAAGGAGTCATCTTAATTAAATTTATTGTTACAAAAAGTTTTAAAATAAAATAATTTCACCGCTGTCAATAAAACATTTTATATGGCAAGTCATTCAGGGTGTGTTGCCGTGAAACAAAATTTGTCATCTAGGGGTATTAAATGTGATACACGATGTACACGTTGTCGATTCGAAAATAAAACTGTGAATCATGTGATTTTTGAGTGTCCTCCAGCGCTCCAAACGTGGGCACTATCAGACATTCCGTCGGCGCCTATGCATTTTCCAACTGAGTCCATCTGGGCAAATTTGGATTATTTATTTTGGCGAAGACCAGCACATGGCGATATTGGGACTTATCCATGGATAATTTGGGCACTTTGGAAGGCAAGGAACGAACATTGCTTTTCAAACAAGGCCTCCGATCCCCGAAATTTACTCCTTCAAGTCAGAGAGGACTACAAGGAGTGGTATGGGGCAAGAAAATCAGACAAGGGTAACAGCTTTCTTCTCATAGAGAGCCACACCTTGTCAAAGTTCCCATTAGTTTTTCCCTCCACATTTGATCATAGTTTCACTGGCTACAAATGCTTTGTGGACGCATCCTAGAAGAACACAGACTGTACGACGGGTTTCGGTTGGTTTTGTTTTCCGGATTCGATGGAAGGAGAACTTATGGGGGCTCGGGGAGTCCATCGGCGCCTCTCGGCCCTACATTCAGAGGTGGAAGCAGTTCTCTGGGCGATAGATTCCATAGCGAAGGAAAATATTATGGAGGTGGAGGTTCTGACGGATTGTGAGACGGTAATGAAGATCTTTAACTACCCAGAGGAGTGGCCAGCTTTTTTGCCCTATCAAGAGGATTTTTGTACGCTACGTTCTGTGTTCTCTAGCTTCTCCATATCTGTTGTTCCTAGACAGTTGAATCATAAGGCGGACTCTCTTGCTCGTTCAGCACGAGAGGATGTGAGTGATTCTTTGTATCTTTCATAATATATATCATCTTTGCCGTTGAAAAAAAATCTCATCATCATCATTTTTATCGAGCTTTTGTTGTTCATAAGGCGTTTATTTGAAATTCTTTTAATATTCGATTTTTCTTTAGTGGTAAATCGAAAACAGATATATCCTATTCGGTTCCCAAACTTACGAGAGTTTCTACCAAGAACAATAATTTCTTTAATATTCTAAAATGAAGAGAGCAGATGAGTCAAGGAAAATAGTAGAATCAGAACTCGAGCTCTGAAGAGATGTATCTTAATCCGTTATGATCCACAAATCATGCGAGCTCGACTTCTGATTCCACCAGTTTTGTTTGCCTCATTTTTTAAGAAAACAGTCTCAATATATCAAATACAAAAAGCTTTGTTATTGCAAAGGTTTTGTACCGTGTACCAAGAATGATGGTTACTAAACTACATATATGACTAACAAACAATTGAATGTCTCTGATATGAGGAATGTGTGAGTACCTTTGGGGACCTCTTCAATGGAAAGTTTAGCTCCAAGACCTCCACGAGAAACCATTGCCTATAAGCATTGGTAATTATTCGAATCAAATTGAAGTTGAAGGATTCCCACCATGGAGGTGCAAGAGCTTCAGAGCCTTCACGTTTCAGCTGACGGTGATGCTCTACTATGTATATTCCTTGAGCTAAACATGCATCTACACAACGCTGGTGATCTTCGTTTGCCCTAAGAAACAAAGACATAATTCATGAACCATTTCATAAATCTGGCCACAAACTCGGTTAAGAGACTAGTCTCACCTCCAGTACACATTCTACATATAAACCAGGCAGTGAGACAAGATTCAAATGCTATAACCAGCAAATGTAGAATGTGTTGCAGATAACAAGCATGTAAAGGCTCCACAAGGGTTATATATGATCTGACAATTCATGAATTATGTAGGAAAACCAAACTTGAATCCTAAGATCAGTCATGAAGCCAAATGTTACAAGTCATACATGCCAATCAACAGTTGTATGGTGTGAAGGTCCATACAGAGTATAGTCTTCTCTATGAGAGGCCATTGATCTTCAATTAAGCTCCTTTTGCTAACTGCAATCTCAAGTGATGCAATTTCAATAACTTAAGTCTCCAAATATGAAGCATCAGATCAATCAAACAATCATGTTTTTTTTTTCTGGGTAATCAGTTACAATCATCCCCAAAATCATAAAAGCAATCAAATAATTATGAATTTTGTCACAGTGGCGTGCCTATTAACAAAAAAGGCATTTGCCTAGGGCACCCAAAATATATAAATTTTTGGGGCCCTCTAATACCAAAAATTTAAAGTAGCAAAATGGTTACGATCTTTTAGTTTAGTTGCAGTGTCAGGGTTCGAGTCTTGGTGGTGAATAATGAAATAATTCTTTTTTAAATTTAATTTTAAGAATATCTTGTGTGTACGTTTATTTTTTTTCTTTTCGGATAATTCAGCGAATCTATTATTTATTTGAATCGTCGACTAAGCGATGGAAGATATGGTAGGAGGTTTGTGAGTTAAAAATTTGTCGCAAACTCGACGGGAGAGTCATGTTGAATGTGTCAAGGCAATAGGATTTCAAGCTCAAAAAATAAGAAATGTTTTGATTCATATAGCGGAAAATAGTTATGATCCAAAATACCAAAGTGATGTTGTGTCTTGCAACAAGTGAAAGACATAGAATTGGAAATTATGAATTTTTACTGTCTGTTGTGATTTGATACAAAGTTCTTTTTGTAGTCAACATTGTAAGAAAGAATTTGCAGTCAATAGACATGAACATTGAAGTTGCAGTTTCCCAGTTAAGGGGACTTATTTTTTTTTCCCCAAAATTATAGAGATAGTGGCTTTGAGAGTGCAAAATCAGATGCTAAAGTGATAGCAGAGTCTACGGAAATTGAAGTCATATTTTCAACAAAAGAAAAATGTGTTACCAAAAGAAAAAGAAATTTTGGTGAACAATCATAGATAGTTGATGAAACTGTAAATTTATCTCCAGAACAGAGCTTTAGAATAAATTATTTCAACCAAGTCATAAATCAAGCAATTTCAAAAGTACGAACAAACATTTGGTTTCCTATTGATTTAGAGAAATTGAAGTCAGCAAGTGATGATAACTTGAAGACATCTTGTACCAATCTTGAACTATTTTTAAAAATGGAAATCATTCAAATATTAGAGGGGATGAGTTGTATTTTGAACTAACAGTTCTGAAATATATTTTGCAAGAGGAATGCATGAAACCCGTTGAAGTGTTGAAGTACTTAAAAAGCATGGAAGATTGTTATCCACACTCATGTATTGCTTATCGAATTTTGTTGACGGTTCCAGTTTTGGTTGCTTCAGCTGAAATAAGTTTTTTCAGGTGATAAAGTCTTATTTGCGATCAAGTATGTCACATGAAAGACTAAATGGTTTAGCTATCCTTCTATAGAAAAAAACCTAATTAGAAATTTAGATTATATGAATTTGGTGAAAGACTTTATTGAAACAGAAAGAAAAAAAATTATATTTTAGTTGTTTGTTTTTTTAAAGTTTGATTTGGTTTATCGATATATATTTTTAATTATATTATATTTCTATTATAAAAAGCAATTTTTACTAAAATTCGCCTTATGCCTCTCTAACTCTAGGTACGGCACTGAATCTTGAGTAGCTCATAGAAAATCTGTAAACAATCCTTCTTCAAATTCCCAAACAAAAACCTAAATCAAACAAGCCTTAAATTCAAATTCTCGACGAGAAAGTAAACCCTAGATTTAAGATCAATAAAGAATATATCTGAAAGAAACAAACTGAAGAAATAATATGAATAATCTGAAAGAGAAATGGATCAAACTACCTCAAAGATGGAGAAGAAGATGATAAACAACAAAAGCTATAGAGAGAAATCCACATCTTCAGACTGAAAATCAAGATGCTCTTCCATCGATCTCTCTACGTCTTGGAACGTAAACTCCTTTCTTATCTCTAATAGGTCCTGAGCAAATAGGTTGAAAAAGGGAGAAAAAGAGATTCATGAAATTTGAACAGAGAGCAGAGGGAAGGGCAAGAATAATTCTTTTAGGGCTTTTAGAGATTTTGGGAAATTTTGTTTGAGTAAATCTTTTTAAATGTTCCGCTCATATATTTTTTTCTGCCTAAAGTTTTTAATAACGTTTGTGTACATGAATTTTTTTAACATTGTATTAAAAAAAGCATAACACGCAAAATTTTATATATCAATATAAGATAACGTTTACAAAGATACCATCGCTATCTTAAACTCGAGGATATTATAACCATAGTATAATTGCCACAAATGCTATATTGTAGTGCTATAATTAACTAATATTGTAGTAGTGTTTGGTCATCTTCTCGCCATAGTTTTCTCTTTCATCAGTTTAATTACTCCATGTGAGATGCAAAAAAGCGAAAGAGAAATAAAAACAAAATTATAAACGCATATGAATATCTAGCTATTAGGGTAAAATAATTAAAGAGATGAGAGAGAGAGAAAGGAGAAAAGTGGAGAAAAGGTTGAGAATAAGGAGAAAGATAGAAAATGGTATAATTTAGTGAGAAAAAATTAAGGGAGAAGAAAGAAAGGTTGGATAAGAAAATAGTAGAGGGTAATTGTGTCATTAGAAAAAGAAAAACATGACGGTATTGGACATAATTTTAAAGTTATAGATGACATTTGATATAACTATTTATATTTTATATATGTCGTTAGTGCCATTTTTTCCTAACTATTAGATCGACAAGATTCAATCTGCAGTTTAAATCTTTTTTCAAAAATTCTAGATAATATTATATGGGACAACACGACTCTCTGAAAGCTGTAGAAGTGGATATTATTCACTTAACCAAATGAATACCTACGATATTTTATTTTTATTTTTTTGCAAGAATTGGATTGACAAGACCCAATTAATAATTCAAACTCATCCATAGAACCTTATAATTACTCTCACATGTAGTGAAGTAGAGTCAAACTCCAGATATTAGAACCATTAACTGAAACATTTAACCACCAAATAGAAAAGATGTCTGTTTGTTGTTCTTTTATATTGGAAATCAAAATTCATACTAAAATTTAAAAAATATAAAATGAATTACTATTTGTAACTGCTAGTATGCATTTACTTTTATATCTTAATAAAGCAATTGTTTGTTGAACTCTACTTCTTGTGATGGTTTTATGATCCAATTAATAATTTTGACATTAGGGATTAGATCACTCTCCAATAAAGGTGAAAGAAAAAAGATATGAGCTTGTCGATCCAATTGTTGACAAAAAAAAAATATTTAATAGATTTTTTTAGAATATCTTTTGATTATATTTTGTAAAATAATATTTGTAGTTTTAAATTTTTTGTATTTTATTTACAGGTAGTACTTTGTGTGAAAATTATAATTAATAAATGACTATGGACCTGACAAATGAACCTTGGTTGTATAATCATCGTGATCTAACTAAAAAACTCTGGCGACTACGAGTGACTCCAAAGCTACGACACTTTGTATGGTGTCTTGCCTCACGAGCCTTAGGATTTGCATTGAGAATCTCCAGCGCCGGAATTTAGCCACATTCACCTCTTGTTTGCGTTGCTGCTTGACTAATGAAACAGTGGCAGATGCTTTATTTCTTTAACCAACTGTTGTTAGCCACATTCACCTCTTTATTTCTTTAACCAACAGTGGCAGATGTTTGGATATTTTGGGTATTTATAATATGGTGAGAGAGTTGAAAAGAGAGTAAAAAATATGAGCATAGAATAAAAAGACAAGAGAAAAAAAGAAGGAAGACAATAAAAAAGAAGATAGAGAATAAAAAATAAGAGAGAAAAACCAGAAAGAAAAAAAATGGAGAAAGTAAAAAAGAGGAGAGAGAAAAAAAATAAGAGAGAGAAAAAATAAGAAAGAATGTAAAAAAGATAAGAGAATAAAAAATAGGGGAGAGAGTAAAAAAGATGAAATATAATAAAAAAAGAAGATATAATAAAAAGATAATAGAGATTAAAAAGATGATATAAAGTAAAGAAAAAGAAATAGAGTAAAAACAAGAAGAGAGTAAAACAAGGAGAGACGGTAAAAAATATGAAAGAGAAAAAAAGAGATAGTGAAAAAATAGTGAGATTAAAAAAAAGATTAAAAAAAGAATAGAGAGTAAAAAATAAAAAATAGTAAAAAGAGGAGAGAATAAAAAAGTAGAGAGAGAAAAAAGAAAGAAAATAGAGTAAAAATGAGAGACTATAAAAAGGACAGATATAAAAGGGAAGAGAGTGACTAAAAGAATATGAGGGAGTAAAAGAAAAGATAACAAAAAAAGATAGAGAGAATAGTAAAAAAAAAAAGGTATTTCGGTCTTTTAAATTTTTTTGAAGTTTATCTACGTTTAATTGTTTCTTCTAAACACAACTAGAATTTTTAGAAATTTGAATTCAGTTGAGATGTTCTATGCAGCAGGTCCATCCAGATGATGCACAATTATGTATTTAAACAAACAATAATTGACATTTTTATCAAGATGGAACATCTGGATGGAGCAATGGGTTTCTGATCTAATCTTATAGGTATGTATGTGTTTGAGAGTTATAAGAGACTACAAACCTGAAAAATAAACGAAGGTTGTGGAGTTAAATTAAAACAATCTTCAATTACTTGAACTACCTGATGTAAAAAAAAGGCCCAAAACTTTATTTAGAATACTTTTCTTGATTAATTAATTTGTAATAGAAATTAAACATATACTAATGAGTCGGCTAACCCCTTTAGATCTAAAGATGTGATTAGGGTTGTTCATGGCGATCCAACTGATTCTCTAGCATGGTATGATCCATCCTTTCGAGATGGATCCAAGAGTGATCACTGGAACTATAGATGTAAACTCCTTCATCGGACAAAACGCCTATCTCCATATACAACATGATCGTATACTTCATTGGATATCACCATTATGCCGATTTTTCTAGCCAATTCCGTGACCTATAAAGTCAAAAACGAACATACAAGACAAGATGTAAGTTTTTTATACATGTCAAACATATATAAAGCTTAGACTACAAGAAACTAAACCATTGGGAAATCTTTGGGGTTAGAAAACATCATGTCAGAAATAGAAAACCTTCAAAAGTGTAAGAAACCTAAAAAAAAAATCAATCTTATTTTTGACAATTTTCCTTCCACTAATTGTTCTTTGGAAATTGCTATGTTTTTCTTTGTACTGAGTTACAAATATATGAAAAACAAATTATATCTTGTTGAGATGATCATAGGTATAGACATTTCTACATTAATGATATTTTATACTCAATACAGTATTTGAAGAAGAAAAAGAAATATTTCACCAAGTGAAAACTGCACCCAATTTTATATTATGTAATCTTTTTGGTAGTAATAATAATAAAATTCATTGTTGACCAAAATTTTTCTAATGATAATTATTTCAAATTTTTTATTAATATTGACTCATAACTAATTTATCCATTAAAATTGTTTTTATATAATATAAATAATTTAATTTAATTTTTAAATGTGCAAGTATTTATAGCGTTATACTAAAAACTATATGTTTTTCCAATTTCTATGATAATATAATAATTGTATAACGCACATTGTTTAAAGCGTTTATTTGACTATTATTTAATACTGTAGGCAAATTGCCGCTTCTTATTGACTGAAACATCTATTTAAATTTTGATTAATTCAAATAAATACGCAGGAACGTTTTTTAATTTTTGCCGCAACAGATAGATAATAGTATTTCGGAATATTATATCAAAGTTAATGGTTTTCAACATCCTTTGAATTTCACTGATCAGGATTTTGAGTATTCTGGTTTATGATTTGGTTGTGATTAAATTTTCTTTTACTTATAATTAGATCTAGAAAACCTAATTTATATTAATTTTCCAATTCTAAATATTATCACGTGAGAAGCAACACATATTTTGAACATTTTTTTCAGAAGATTAATTATGATAAATACTCGATACAATTTGGAACAAAGATGCAGGAAGATACTCGGTTAGCTATCCAACAAATTCTAGGCATTAGGAATTTGGGGGATATGGGCACATATTTAGGCTTGCCATAAAACGTTGGCGGGACAAAAGCGACGGTCTTTGCATTTGTGGGAGAACAGTTGCAGCAAAGAATTGCTAACTGTTCGTCACGTGTTCTGTCCAAAGGTGAAAAGGAAATACTGATTAAATCGGTTCTTACGGCACTGCCGACTTACATCATGTCCTGTTACCGTTTACCCAGGCAGGTGTTAAGGACAATTAATTCTGCAATAGCACAATTTTGGTGGGCAAATTCCAAATCATCGGGAGGGATACATTGGAAAAAGTGGCAGGAGTTATGTAAGCCAAAGTCCGCTAGGGGCCTGGGGTTTCGTACTCTTGAGGATTTTAATACAGTGTTACTTGCTAAACAACTTTGGAGACTGTTAGAGTATCCCCATTCCCTATTGGCAAAAGTGCTAAAAGAAAAATATTTTAAGGATAGAGGTCTGATTGCGGCGGAGTTGAGGGCCTCTCAATCATATGGTTGGTGGAGTATTCTTTCTACGCGTTCTTTGTTATCAAGGGGACTCATTCGAAGGATTGGTAATGGCAAGGGGACGAAGGTGTGGAAAGATGGCTGGATTCCGGATATTATTCCTAGACCCGCATATTGGACAGATGATTGTTTATTCCCTGATTTGACTGTGGACCAATTTATTGATCACAGGAGGGGTACATGGAAAGATGTTCTGGTGCGTCAATATTTTGACACGAAGAACATTAAGCTGATTCTAGCAATTAATATTTCAACAATAGATTGGCCAGACTCATGGGGATGGCATAACACGAAATCGGGACGATATTCGGTCCAATCTGGTTATCAATCTACATTGGCAGTATCCGGGATGGCATATATGGTTGTAGGACCTTCTTTTGGAGATATATATGGGATGATTTGCAAATTAAAATGTCCGAACAAGATAAAGCATTTTATATGGCAAACTTTGGCACGATGTACTGCAGTCCATTAAAATCTGGTCCAAAGAAAACTGGGTAATGACCCTCGCTGTCCACGGTGTGGGGAGGAACTCGAGACAATAAATCATGTCCTCTTTGAATGCCCACTGCTGTTCAGGTGTGAGTCCTATCTGTTATTCCAGCGGTTCTAGGTCTGTTTTTGGGTAGCTCAATATGGTATAACCTGGATTATCTATTTTGGAGATCTCCAAAACAAGTAAACATAGAGATGTTTCCATGGATTATTTGGCAGGTTTGGAAAGCAAGAAATGTTTTTTTTGTTTTACAAACCAAGATATAGATCCTACTTCAATTCTGAATATAGCGACTTTAGATTATCTTGAATGGTTGACGGCCAGAAAGGATTGTCTGAAGTCAACTGACCAAGTTAGGTCAAATATGGACTTGTATAAGTCAGTCTCCATATTCCCTACCACAGCTGATTTAGGGTTCACAAGATATAAACTCCTGGTGGACGCTTCCTGGAAGGAATCCGACCAATTTATGGGTTTATGTTGGTTTTGCTATCCAGATTCAGTGGATGGAGTAAGACACAGAGCCAAACGGTGTCGCCAGAGCCTTTCGGCTATGCATGTGGAGGTGGAAGCTGTCTTGTGGGCTATGTGATCACTCCTAGAGATTCAAGTAGAAGAGTTCGAGGTGTCAACAGATTGTGAGTCGGTGGTTCTGGTCCTTGAGCGCCTGGAAGAGTGGCCGACATTCTGGTCCTACCATGAGGAGTTCTAGCAGCTAAAATCGTTGTTCGTAACTTGTTACATTTTGGTAATTCCTAGAGTTCTGAATCACATAGCAGATGTGTTAGTCCGTCTAGCTCGAGTGCCTACGAGTGGTTCAGAGCTACCATCTTTCGATTTAGTGTCATAATTCTTATGTATGTTGCTGTTTGACAAAAAAAATATTATCACGTGGGATAATCATGATAATTTAGAATTAGGATAATCATGATAACTTAGAATCAAACTTGGACAAAAATGACTCACTTTCTTCTTTTTGACCACTGTTTCTACAGATTTTTCCAAATTAATATATGCATTTTTTGCCGTAGTCATAAGAACACAAGTTACTCTAATATGGCGTAAAGTTCTTCCTACCATTTTCATATAACAAGGAAAATTAGACTGTCTAAGAATACCTTGTGTAGATCATGTTACAACGATTGTCCATGTCCAATCGCGCAAACTTACTTCTATCTTTGACACATCAACTAACAATGATTATAGGATGATCAGAAATCCTTTATCATGGGATCACTTATTTTAATGACCTATCCAGAGACGATTTAATCCAATAAGGTCGAGATGAAAAGTGATTCAACTAACAAGACTCGGCCAGACATCCCATGATGAAGACTCCAACCAAACTAGATCCCTTGAAGACTTTACCATAAGCCCAGCCCAATTATGGTCCCAAAGATACATCAAAGTTTTCATTTTGTCTTATTTGGACTCCATCCCGAACATGCAAGAACTCTTCGAAAAATTCTAGCAGATTCATGTAGGAAACAAGATGTGACTCAAGTTATTATTGATTCTTGACTCACTAAGCTCTATCTTCAAAGTGGAATCATCCCAAAAAGACTCAGAGCGGAATGTTGTAGATTTTACAACTTGGTGAATCTGTTTAAAAGCTGTTTGCGCACATAGGCCAAATATCGAGCAACACAACCAACTTCGATGTGGCCTACATTCCAAACTACTTTGAGAATGTTTCTGGCCCTTTAATGCTTCTACGAAATCCCAGTAACAGTAAGAAAACCATCGAATCCTCAAGATACGTTCCATATTCGAAGATTCTTTCATTTGGTTCAGTTTAAGGTAAGTACACAGCCCAAAACTATCGTTGCTAGGACATGCCAACCACATAGAAGCTGTTCAAGAATTCACATTATCGAGTGCTCACAGGATCGAGCAGATATTTCCTTCCATATACATTCTGAATATAAGGAATTCATTAACTCTAATGGCTACAAGATCGACGACCTTCCTTTATTGACGGTTTTCCATTTAATTTCAAGTTATTTACTTTCTTATTTCGGTCAAAAGACTGTCGTGAGACAACCCAGGCTCGAGCCTATTAACCTCACCTCTTTGTATACACACAAAACAACCTATTATTGAATCATTCTCTTTGAAACTTTCCTCTTTCTGTTTTTCTAAACAATTTGGTGGATTCCTTAGGTTAGGAAATATATGTGTCATTGTCTTGTGTGTGGTGTGGATCCACTCAACATTGACGCACAATCCCTAGCAGAATACTCACTCTTTATCCTTACTAGAATTTAAAAGGATGTGCTTCATATTATATTCAGTTTAAGAAGTATCACTTAATGTAGTTTGAATATTAATTTTTGTATCAAATATTTTGTACAAAAATAAATTTAAGAATATATATATATATATATATGTTTCCAATATTGTATATAAGTAGAAGTATGAATAAAAAGAGAATAAAAATTTGATTAAATTTTGAATAAAAAGATTAAATGTAATCGAATTGGACGATGAGAATGAAAGAGTAGGGAAATGGTTTGATTGCAAACTACGTTTTGTTGTAGTTTTTCTTGCCAATTTCCTTTTTATATTATTTTGTTATTGGATTATTATAGTTCCACTACAAGAGAACACAACTTTTAAAACTCCAAAATTCGTCCCTAAAGCGTTGTAAAGACCTTTTACAACGCATTAGGGACACCACGTGGTTCGTCGTGTCTTGCACATCGTAAGGCACAAAACGTTGTAAAAACGTTGTAACATTTAACAACACAAAAATAACGTTGTTAAAATGTCGTAAACTAGATGTTGTAAAAACGTTGTAACATAAAGTGGGGGTTGTAAATTCGATGGCAAACTAAACGTTGTTATTTAGTTGTAAACTTAACAACTAACTTACAACGTTTAGTTTACAACTAAGTAGATTCGAAATCTTTTACAACGTTTTAAAGTCGAAATGTGTTACAATGTATTAAAGTCGAAAACTTTACAACTAACTAAAGACAAAAATTTTACAACTATTTAAAGACGAAATTGTTTACAACTACTTAAAGACGAATATTTTACATCGATTTAGGGACTAAAATTTGTGATTTATTTTTATTAAAATGTGAAATTTAATTTTTTTTATTTAAATAAAAATATGAAACGAATGAATTAAAATTATAATATAAAGCTAAAATATAAAATTAAAATGTTTTTACAAAATTTAATTACATATTACAAAATATTTAACGGAGTAATTCGTCGAACATGTCAGAGCTACGGTCGTCCTGATCTTCAGCTACCCGCTCGTTCAAATCGACCTCGACATTCTCGGTAGGCCTAATCCCAAGGTTGCGACATCTAAGTTCCAAAGCCGCAGATGCATGTGGATTGCCCGCGACCAAAATATCCATCATGGATTCCATGGCTGTGAATTTCTCATCCGTCGTTTGCTTTAGCGAAGCAATATCCGCACGAGATTCCTGCAACTGAGTACAAAGTGAGTTTTTCGCCTATCTAGTTAGAAGTGACACTCTGGACATCTTGGGCGGATCCTATGCCAATAATCCGTCCCTTTTTAGTTGGAGCGATCTACAAAAAAGATTTGTGAGGGAAAAAATATTATTTAAATTAAAGTATTTAATTTAATACCTGCTTATAAATTGCGTTGATCTCCAAAATTGGACTGGAGTACCGTCGGTGGATTCCTGGGAAAGCTGCGTTTGACGCTCCTGAACCGCAGCTTCAACCTGGCTATGTAGCAGCTCACAACGTGGATCGACGAAGACGCCAGATTTCTTCTTATGGTTTGCGGCATACAGTTCTGGAAGCGTAGGAATCTCTCCAGTTCTTTTCGCCTAATAAAAAAAAATTTAAATTAAATATTAATTTATGTTAATAAATATTATAAATTAAAAAATTTATTTTAAAAAGTACTTACTATTTGTATTGCCACTCCGCCAAAAGGCATTTGGCCCGCAGTGTGCGGCGTTGTGACTGGCAAACCGTCGGGGCAATCGTCTTCCTGGAGGCGGAACACTGAGCAGCTCTCCTCACAAGTACAAGGTCTACCCAGTAACTCTTCAGTCCATCCTAACAAGCGTTGGTCATGAATGTGGGTTTCCCGTCATCTCCCTTCACCTCCCACTCAATTTTCCAGTTCGAGACTGTGTTAATAAGCCGTTTCATGGCTTTGCGGTTGAATTCATGTCGGACAGTCTCGTTGACAGAGACTTCCCAATTCCAACGTTGCTAGTAATTAACGTAATTAATTAATTTATTATTATATATTATAGTATGTTGAATATAAAAAAATTAGTGTTACAAAAAAAATTACCGCAAAAATCTTGAACCACGTTATGTGAATGTAATGTGGTGTTGATTTCCAATTTGGAGTCGCCTCCACGAAATAGCTTTTGATGCATTCCGTGATGCTTCGTCCTACTTTGCTATCAATACCGAACCTGAAATTGTTTTAATATATATTATTAGTTATTTAATTATAAATGTTTAAATTATGTATGTAAAATAAGTACCAATAGGTTCCAGTAGGACGATCGATATGTAGATGCGGCAAATTCTCGCAAGTGCTTCATGTACAGTTTTTGGAAGCAACTCCGCCAAAGCAAAGGGTAGTAGTCGTTGGATGAACACATGACAATCATGACTTTTCATCCCTGTAAAATTTTTGCCCTTGCTCAACACATCTTGAGAGATTTGAAACATACCCATCAGGAAACTTCACCTCTCATGAGTCGTGTTCCTTCGGTAAGGATGGTTAATTGGAAGAAATCGACGATGACAATCAAACCAAGAAGTTTTTCTATCATGCTTCAGTTGGAATGCATCTGTTCTCCCAAGGCAATATGGGCAAGCCAATCTCCTATGAGTTGTCCAACTAGATAACATTCCGTATGCAGGGAAGTCATTTATCGTCCACATAAGCACCGCCTTCATCGTAAATTTTTTTTGGACAGAACAATCATATGCTCGAACCCCATGCGTCCATAACTGTTTCAGCTCATGAATCAAAGATTGCAAAAACACGTCAAGAGACCGTTTCAGATGATTAGGACCAGGAATAAGTATACTTAGGAATAAAAATTCTTTTTCCATGCACATTCCCGGAGGAAGGTTATAAGGTGTGAGGATTACTGGCCACAAAGAATATTGTCTGCCAGACATTCCAAACAGACTAAAACCATCGGTGCATAGAGCAAGGTAAACATTCCTAATATTCCTAGCAAAATCTTTGTGTACCGTATTAAAATGTTTCCACGCCTTGGCATCTGAGGGATGATTAATCTCTCCTTCTGTCTGTGAATGCTATGCATGCCATCTTATCGCAGCTGATGTCATCTCCGACTGATATAACCTCTTCAATCTATCAGTTATTGGCAAATACCACATCCGTTGATACGAAACCTTCTTACGCCCACTCCCTTGTGCCTTATATCTTGGTTTGTTACAGAACCGACATTCTTGTAACATATCATCTTTCCAGTAGATCATACAATTATCTATACAAACATCAATGGTTTTGCACGGCAACCCAAGACTATAGACCAATTTCTGCGTCTCGTAATATGATTCTGCACAAACATTGTCTTCTGGCAAATACTCTTTGAGCAAATCAGTCCACATATTCATGCATGATTGAAATGAATTACATTCTGTTTTAATATTCATCACCCTACCTGTCAATGATAATTTAGACAGACCTTCTCTACACCCCTCGTAGAGGGTTTGCAGCATCTACCATGTCATAAAACCTTTTTTCATCTAAATTGGGTGCCTCAGCAACTATAGGTTGATCAGTATTAGTTTCCTGAAATGCGTCTGTGACCATTTCATGCATCATATCATGCTCTACACCCCAAAGAATCTCATTCCGATAACCAACATCATGCAAATTACATGATTGACCTATATTACCATCAACATTCTTAAAATTACTACTACTTGCTTCATCATTTACACGACTGTTATCACCTTCACCATGGTGAAACCATATGTAATAATGCGGTGTAAACCCTCTATTTAATAGATGATTCCAAACAGTTTCTACTCGGGCAAATTTTGTATTTTTGCATTTCCGACAAGGACAGAACATCTTACCCGATTCAACCGTGATTTTGGTTAGACTCGCTTGGTGCAAGAATATTTTTGCCCCATTCATAAACTCCTTTGTCATGATACCAGCAGCATCTCTATGCATATACATCCACTTCCGTTGCTCGAATATATCTCCACCGAAAGACATTTTTTGGGTTTTTCCACAAAACCGTTTTTTTTCCCTCTACCACGTTTTTTTTTATGTTGTGATTAATGAAGAGAGCCTTCCTATTTATATAGGCAAAAAATTAACTATGATTTTACAACTTCCCGCAAATTACAAGTAAATTACAACACTTGTACCTAACCATAAATATCTAATTTGAAATTACGTCCTTAAATAGTTGTAAACTACTTAGTCGTAAATGAGTTATAAAATAGAGACGTTTTAACATCGAAATTTTTAATTTAACAACACCTTTATAACTCAAAGTTTAAATTTTATTTAAACCTTTTACGTAACAAGAAAAAACGTGTTTACCTACTTTGGCATTCGATGTTAATTCGATGTAAATTATAGAGGTCGTAAAAGAGTTGCAACTTAGGAACTAATTAACAACGAATTGTTTGGGCAATGGAAAAGAGTTGTTAAGGAGTCGTAAAATACCGACTTGTTTACAACGTAAATTTTCGTTGTACTCTTACAACTCCTTTACGACGAAATCTCAAAACGTCGTAAGGGAGTTGCAAATACCTCCCTATATTACGACGTCCCAAAAATGTTGTAAAAAATGATCCTTAAACTAATGTTCTCTTGTAGTGTTCTTTGGCTCTCAGTTCTTTACTCTTATAAATACTAAAATTAGAACTTTTTCTTGTTTTATTCAAATACTAATTTCATCGTCCTTTTTGCATATTGATTTTGTTTATTATAATTAGTGTTTAATAGTCTTCTTTGTGAGTCTTTATTAAGTGACCAAACTGAGAGTTAATCACAATACAAAAACAACTCACTAAAACTAAGATAAGAATCTAAACACAAGATTGAGAAATCGATGGCGACCAACCAAAACAGCATTTGGCAATTCAAAGGAAACAGTGCGACAAGTGATGCGGCTGCAGTGACTTTGAGAAAACTTGCTTTTGGGATGTTCAAAAATTGTAGCTTAACCAGTGGAAAGACTGTTTTGTTTCCAAATCCTGGTGAGCCTTCAGCTTCACCTAGCTTCAAAACTTGCCCTCAAGCGGAGGAAGCCGTGGCTGTAGCCGCACGCTCTGGCTTGGCTAACTCATATGCTCCCAGCCCCGGAATTTATAAAGCTGGAAGGTTTTGATCGGAATATTTCTTTAACTAATATTAATTTTAGTGGTCGAACCCCTCATAAAAGAGTTATTGACTAAATTATCCTAACTATCAGATTATCAAGAGCTCGGCAACTTGTACAATCTTAAAATTTTCATTGATTAAATAAATAAATCATTATAAAATTTATTTTCCTTTTCATTTTTTTTTTCTTTTCTTAGTGAGATCGCCCAATATCTAAACGAACAACTTCCTACCAAGCTTGGTGCAAAAGATGTTTATATAACCGGAGGATGCAACCAAGCAATATAGATCCTAATAGATTCTCTTGCAGGAAATCCAGTTGCCAATATTTTGCTTCCAAACCCTGGTTATCTTCACTATGATGCTCGTGCGGTTTTTAGCGGTGTTGAGGTTCGAAAATATGATCTCCTTCCCGAAAATGATTGGGAGATTGATCTTGATTGCCTTGAGGCAGCCGCAGATGAAAATACAGTCGCATTGGTGCTTATCAATCCTAACAATCCATGTGGAAACGTCTACACCTATAATCATCTCAACAAGGTATAATTTATTTTTTTCAAGTATGAAAATTTCCAAAGAACATCTGGTGGAAGGAAAACCGTCAAAAGTCCCTCAAACAATTCAACTGATTTTCGATCAGATTTAATTTGGTTGTTGAAAAACAAGATTGATTTTTGCTTAAGGGTTTCCTACACTTTTTGAGATTTTCTATTTCCGACAACGGCTTTTTTCTAAGCCCAGAGATTTCCCAATGGTTACTTTTATTGTAGTATAAACTTTATATATGTGTGACATGTATAAAAAATAAGATTTACATTTTGTCTTGTATGTACGCTTTTTATCTTTAGGTCGCAAAATTGGCTCGAAAACTTGGAAGAATAGTGATATTCGATGAAGTTTATGATCATGTTGTATATGGAGAAAGGCCCTTTGTTCCCATGAGGTATTTTGCATCAATAGTTCCAGTGATCATGCTCGGATCCATCTCGAAAGGATGGGCCGTACCAGGCTGGAGAATCGGTTGGATCGCTATGAACGATTCTAATGGCATTTTTAGATCTACAGGAGTTAGTCAAATGATCTAAACCCTAATTTAATTGATATGATTCTTGCACAATAAGTACTCAAGAATAGTAGTATAATTAAAAATTTGGACTTTTTGACGACACACAAGTAGTTCAAGCAATTGAGGATTGTCTTGATTTAACTCCACAACCGTCATTTATTCTTCAGGTCTGTAGCTGAGCTTTTATCAGATCTACTTAATATAGACTTAAGGTTCCATTACCATATATATTGAAATTTTAAATCTTTATTGATTTTGATAGGAAGCACTTCCAGATATTTTGAAGAATACACCGAAAGAGTTTTTTGAAAAGAAGATCAAAGCCATGAGACGCAACGTCGAGCTTTCAAGTGAGAGGCTTAAGGACATTCCTTGTCTCGTATGTCCTAAGAAACCTGAAGCTTGTTCTTATTTTTGGGTAATTTAACTTTCTTAAATCCTTGTATATGTTCAAGATTCACAAAATACATAAATGATATATAACTAATTAGCTTATTTGATTTATTTTACAGGTGAAGCTTGACACATCAAAGTTGGATAATATTAAGGATGATTTTGATTTCTGCACAAAGCTAGTTAGTGAGGAGAGTCTTGGCCTTATACCAGGTATTGATCTTCTCAATCTACTATAATATGTTAAGATAAAACAAATTCTTGACAACTTTCTCTCATATTTTTTTTTGTTTGTTGAATTTTATAGGAGTGGCTCTAGGAACAAGAAATTCGGTAAGGATATCAATAATAAAATATTTGTAAGCTATATATAAATAATAAAAGAAGTATGGGATTTTGTATTCGATCAATTGAATGTCTTTTTTTTTTCTTTTTACATGGGAAATTTTAGACCTAAATATAGATTAATTCCCGAAAGTACAGAAATCTGGGGCAGTTTTTTTTTTTTTGTCAAGGAGCTGATTCTATTAATTCAAGAGTATTACACCAAGAGCCAAATAAAGATTACAAGACATACACCATAGGCAGATAATTAAGAAATAGAAGGCTTCCATGTGCAGAAACTCAAACACAATGGAGCTCATGAATAATGCTTATATGTATTAGAGAAGACTTGTACTATAACTCTCTCCAAAAAGGAGGATAAAATTAGGTTTAAGGATCTCAAAGTAGGAACTATTAACCTTTGGGCTTACAAATAAGTGAGTCATAATCTTAATTCCTCTAAAGCCCACATGATTGGATTTGTCCTCACCCAATAACACATAGACAATATGTTGTAAGATTTAGAAACAAACCT
>JAKUCM010003456.1:0-21698 GCA_023374145.1 Lepidium sativum
TAAGATATCTGAAAGGGGTATTGAGGTTGATAAGCCCAAGATTGATGTAATGGTACAATTGCAGCCCCAAAAAACTGTTAAAGACATTAAAAGCTTGATGGGGCCTGCAAGATTCTATAGGAGATTCATTTGCTAGGCCTCTTACTCTCCTTCTATGCAAAGAGGCTGAGTTTTCATTCGATGATGAATGTCTTAAGGCCTTTCTAAAGATCAAAGAAGCCTTAGTATCAGCACCAATTGTTCAAGCCCCTGATTGGACTCTTTTGTTTGAGATCATGTATCATGCTAATTACTATGCCGCATGAGTAGTATTGGGACAGAGGAAGGATAAGAATCTTAATGCAATCAACTATGCTAACAAAACACTTGATGCTGCTCAAGTAAAGTGCACCACTACTGAGAAAAAACTTCTTGCAGTGGTTTTTGCTTTTGAAAAGTTTAGATCGTACTTGGTGGGATCTAAAGTGATAATCCATACTGATCATGCAACTTTAAAGTACTTAATGAAGAAGAAAGATGATAAGCCAAGGTTACTAAGATGAATTTTATTGTTACAAGAGTTTGACATGGAGGTAGTAGATAAGCCTAGAGTTGAGAATAGAATGGCTGATCATTAATCAAGACTGACTGTAGAAGTATTGATCCCAATAGATGATCCCATGCTAGAAGAGAAACTCCTAACACTCTCCATTGTACACTCGATCACAACACTCGAATATTATGTGATCGAGTGTTGTAAAAAAAGGTAGAAAAGGTTTTAGCCAAGGAGGAAAAGCTTGTTGGATCATAGATATGAATCAACATTTTTGGGATGAGCCATTTCTTTACAAGAAAGGGTTAGATGGATTGTCTCAGAGATGTCTAGCTGGAAAAGAGGTTAGAGGGATTTTGGAACATTGACACGGTTCTGTAAATAGAGGTCATTTTTCTACATTCAAGACGGTTCAGAAGCTTCTGCAAGCTAGTTTATGGTGGCCAACTATGTTTAGAGATTCTCAAGAGTTTATCTCTACATTTTGATCCTTGTCAAAGAATTGGAAACATAAGCAAGAGAAATCAGATGCCTCAAAATTCGATCTTGGAAATTGAAGTATTTGACTGTTGGGGAATAGACTTTATGGGACAATTCAACCCACCTTCATATGGAAATAGTTACATTCTAGTGGTAGTAGATTACGTTTCAAAGTGGGTTAAGGTTGTTGCTTGTCCAATAAATGATGCAAAAGTGGTGCTGAAACTATTCAAAAGCATCAATTTTCCAAGATTTGGAGTACCAAGAGTGGTAGTAAGTGATAGAGGCTCTTACTTTATTAATAAAGTGGCTAAGAGCTTGCTAAAGAAACATGGAGTAAAACACAAAGTGGAAACTCCTTATCACCATCAGATTAGTGGACATGTGGATGTGTCTAACAAGCAAATCAAGTAAATTCCAGCAAATATTGTGGGAATCTCAAGGCGTGATTTGACATCAAAATTTGATGAGACTCTATGGACATATAGGACAGCTTTCAAGACACCAATTGGAAGAACACTATTTTAGCTACTATATGGGAAATCTTGTCACTTACCGGTTGAACTTGAATATAAATCTCTGTGGGCTATAAAGTTTCTGAATTTCAATTTTAAGACAGCCAAGAAAAGAGGGGAACTGACTTGCACAAGCTAGAAGAAATCAGGTTTGAGGCATATAATAGCTCTAATGCGTACAAGGACATTACTAAGGCATCCCATGACAAGAAGATTTTGTCAAAGAAAATCACAGCTGGTGATCAAGTGCTTTTCTTTAACTCCAGGCTCAAGTTGTTTCCCGGCAAACTTAGATCAAGGTGGTCAGGCCTATTCAAGGTACAAGAGGTTGCACAATCACCTTAGTCAACAACAAAGGTGAAGGATTCATAGTGAACGGTCAAAGGGTAAAAAATTACTTGGCCTATGAGACTATTCTCGAGGGATTTTGGTTTTCCTCGATGAGCCACCTCATCTCCAATGAAGATGAGGAGTCGTGATTAAGACTACAAACAAGCTTACTTGAGAGGCAATCCCAAAGATATCCTTTGTATATATTTTCACTTTCCTTGAACCTTGCAAATTTCTTTTTGGTTTGTTTTGTTTGTTTGTGTTTTGAGTTTTCAGGTCTGGTGAAACATGTCTTATTGATTTTCAATGGCTCACATGCAAATAATAGAAACTATTTTTGGCTTTGATGAAAGAATGGACACGATCAATCAACACCTTGAGGGCTTTACTCAGTCACATGAAAAGAGTGTAAACGGAGACAAAAATATGAATTTTAGTTTTTCAATTTTGCTTTTACCAACCCATTTGAATTTAAATGGGAATTTGAATTTGAAATCTAAAGGGGTCCACTCTTATTCATTCATCACATATTCACTTCACTCACCTACAATATCTCTCTATTTCTTTTCTCTCTTTTACAGAAGACCACACCTCAAGGAGACCTTGTATGCGGCTGGGTACGATAATATAGAGGTTGAAGAAGCAAAAGAGATTACTTGGTTGGGATGAGATATAATGAGCAAAGGAAAGCCACTAATGTGAGGAAAGCTTTACAAGATTTTAGAAGAATGGATTTTGTGGGAACTCGTTACCCTAATAAGGAGATGCTTGACACATTAAGAATTACGCATGATGTGGACCTTTTATTGCTGAATTACGGTTTATCGACATTCGTTTCTCTCGAGTCTAAAGCAACAAAGAGGAAAACATCTAATTCTTAGCAACGATTCAAGTGATCTTTTATGATTCTGATAATGTGACTCTCCAAGAGAAACAAGGTGGTGGCTACATTAGTTGTACAATAAGTGAACAAGATTATAGGCTCACTTTGAAGGAACTTAAGAATTTATTACAATTTCCTAGTGCTGAATTTAAAAACTATGGGCCAGACTTTGAAAGAGGAGAACTCGAGGACCTCTGGCAGATGATAGCAACGAGCGAGCAAATTTTCTTCATCACGATACAAAGCATCTCTGATTCGAAATCCAGTTTTATGGTATTTCAGAATGATCCTTGCCAATACATTCTTCTCTCGGTTTACCATATGTACTACAAACATATGAGAGATGGAAATGCTTGTTACTACTTTAAAGAAATAGTGGGTACAAGAGATGATGGTTCAACAATCATTACAGATAGGAATGAAGCTGGATTGACAATCCAATTTGCCAATCATCTCGCTTCATACAGAGATAGGGCGAGAGACGTCAAGTCTGGTGGTAATGAAGGAAACATGACTGTGGGAGGTTTTATGACCTGCATCTTTGGGAAGTGTAGAGTCGTGATTGACAAAGAAATTTGGGCAGAACCTCGTTACATGGATCTTGATCAGTTGAGAAAGTATCGCATCTTGTCGAACACAAGAGTGCATGGAAAGCACATCTAATTGGTTTCATCATCCAACAAGGAAGAAAACTTACATGATACTTCCAAACCGAGAGTTTACATCAATTAGAATGGGAAGAAACATTGAATTCATTCCTCTATTGAAAGCTCTATAATGACCCAAATGGACCACCTCCTCCTCCATCACCAACTGAAAGTGCCGAGATTGACCCAAAACTATTTTGAAGAGTATACTTTACCAAACATACAAGGATTCCAAACAAAGAGGCTCACAAGCATATTGGTTTACTCTAGAAAATGAAAAAGTGTTTGGTAAATAATGTAAAAGGGTTGGTGAAAGTGATGAAGCTAGGAGAATAGAGAATGAATCCATGAACCGAAGAATAACTACTCTAGAAAGAGATATAGGCGCCTCATCTAGCCAAAGTTAACAAAGGCGCCACTCAGTCTCTGTGGAGCCAACTCAGGAGGTACAACTAGTATTAGCCAGGCACTTCTCAGTGAACCTCAACACATACTCCAGAAGGCCACGCAGACCAGGAGTAAGACACGCGAGGAGCATTATCTCGAGTGTTCCCCAGGAGCATCATCTCGAGTGTTCACTAGGAGCACCACACTCGAGCAGTCTTCTCGATAAAAACCATATTGAGCCTCACCAAAACGCAGCACAATACACCTTAGTGAGCATGAATGCCTCCACATCCAACTATTTTGGTTTCCAAATGGTACCCACTTCCTTCACATCATTGTTTATATCATTGCATATTTAGTTTTGCCTTGCTGGTCTAGGATTTTTCTTTCAACTTATATCCACACAAGCGACTGTGTGATTTAAGTTTGGGGGAGGGTTCTAGAGGATATTAACATCGTTTCCTGTGATTCTTATTTTTGATTTTCCATATATTTATTTTTGTTGAATTAGGGCCTAGAGATGCATTGAACGTTTTCCTTTCTTGAGCTTAGGTTGAAGAAACTAAGAGGTGAATCTTCTTATAACTCGGCTCATACAATGATGCCTAAGGTGACGGGGAGTGTGCGTAAACTCGTACATTTCCATGTTCACCGAGAAAGCTGAGGCAAAATGTGAAATGAAATAACCTTCTCATGTTTGTTGATCCTCAAAAGGGACATGAAGCGAACTTCTGATTGGAGTTATTGATCCAAAAAACATGAGTTTGGGCAATAACTGAACTCGAAACAAGAAGCAATAAGTGTGCTGCATCTATTAAGTCTTGTTAAGCTCTTGGAACTTGAATCAGAAGATCATTGATTGATAGTCCCTCTTAAGGCATGCACCTAAGGAAATAGGATTAAAATATGTGTTTCTTAGAGACCGGCTAAGTACTACGGATATTTGGTTTGGTTGCCAAGCCTTGTTGCAAGTAAATTGTTGTTTCTCCAATAGAATATGGGTTCACTTGTGGATTACGGTTTCCAGCCTGATAAGTTGTTTGTTTGTAGTGAGATGTTCCCATTGTCAGCAACCTCTCTTCCTTTAGCTTGATGCATTTGCTTGAGGGAAAACAAAGACTAAGTTTGGGGAAGTTGATATGTCTGCATTTTAGAACATTTTAGAAGCATCATTCAACATGTTTTGCATCCATATACATACTATTATCACCATTTTAGAGTCATTTTAGGTTCATATTGCACACTTCGAATCTAGCATAACATACATGTGCATATACAGTGATCCTAGGTACTTTGAAAGCATAACTTGGAAGATTCTAAACTTTGTAAAGACGTTGGGATTACACAATTAGCTTAGGAGCAACATTCGGAATGTGAGAACACAGATTAAGCCAAAAGCAGAATGATCGAGGAGGACGCTAGAGATGCATGTGATCATTGTTGTCGATCTCTTTCTTATCTTTTTTTTATGTTTACCATTTTATTTTTTGGGTTTATGATTTTTGTGATGAAGATTGAGTAGATATATTAGGGTTCTTGAGGAAATGGGCTAGATTAGTATAGATCTAGGGATTTTTAGGCTTGCGTAAGGTTGTTTATGCTTAGATATCTTTAGTTTAGGTGTTATTAATGCTTATTATCTTTGATCCATTGAAATTTGAGATTAGGTATTTCCCACCCACAAGGTGTTTGTGAAAATGTTTGAGTGGCTCTAAACTTGAGATAATCACTCCTAGCTCAAGAGATTGATTGTCTATGGTGTTATTAGGCTGTTTAAGGTGATATCTTAATGCCTCTTGATCTATAAATCGTTGGTGGAATGAAGTTTGATTGTAGTCTAGGTTGAGTCTCATTGCATGAGAATGAATGTGATTGGTTGGATTTCTGTTCTACAGATCATCACTCTTCAAGAACCCATTTTCTTCTATTGTTTATTGCTTTAAGTTGTGCTATGCTTTTCATCAATTGCTATGTTTTATATCATTTACTCTGTTTTCCACTCTGTTTTTGCTCTATTTTTATTATGTCTCTTTTCAATTTGAATTGTGTTGATTGATATAAAGTGCTTGATATTTGCTTAGATTAAATAAGTAATATGACTTGATTGCTAGTTGCTTGCTCAGAGGGATTTCCATCTTGTTGTGATATAATGATTGAATATGGAGTATGTTTATTTGATGGTAAAATGTAGTTATCAAATTCGAGTTCAATCTCTTCAACTACCTAAGAGGCTTTGGTCGAATCTCTTTTGTTCTGAAGATCTTGTAACCCCTTGATCTAGCTCCTATATCCTCTTAGCCCACAATAGGATCGTGTTACGTCATGCGGCCCATCCCAATCTCAACTTGATTCTTCACTCGAGTCTTCCTGGGAATGATGCGACCTAGCCTTCGATACCACTCGATTTTGACTCGATCCTTTATGCGACTCATCATGCGGTACGAACCGACTGTGACCCGTTCTTTCATACGACACGTCTTGAATGCAATTTGTTCCGTCCCACAACTCGTCATGTGGTAAAACCAGACTATGGCGTGTTCCATCCCGCGTCCCGACTCATCATTTTTCTCTCCCAAATTTTCTGATTGCCTAAAGCCTTCCAATATGCACCTGAGGATTTTCACCCTATCTAATGGCGTGTTGGCCAAGTCTCTTTCCTCATTACAATTCTTCATGTCATAGTAACCCTTGTTTTCAATGATTCATATCTCTTGAAATCATGGTCCTTCTTGTGTCTAGATTGTAACAATTGTAGCGTTTTTGAGTTATAAAGTATACAATGAACATGCATCTTGTACTCTTCTCTTCGAGCTTGTCTCTCAAGTCTCCGGGTACTAACACAAAACACACACATCTAAAAATTCGTAATTTATCAAAGGATGGTTTTGAGTTGTTAAGTACTTTGAATGGTGATTGATCCTTGAAAATACTTGGGGACACTTACATGGAACATCATTGATTGAGTTACCTCTATTAGGTGCAGATTCTTTCTCTTTGCCACACCATTTTCTTGTGGCGTGTAAGGCAACTTTTTTGGTGCTCAATTCTGTGTTTAGGTAGATATTATTTCAACCTTTGACTTGTATATTCCCCACCATTTTTCCGACCACTAACTTTTCATATTCAATTGATAGTGATTAGTTACATATGTATGAAAGTTAACAAAAACTTCATACACTCGGTCTTTTGATGGTAAAAGGGTTAGCCAAGTAAATACTAGAAGACTTGATAAACACGGACTTGCAATTTTTACCAAGTATACAAGCTTTACATTCTATGATCAAATGAAATACTTGGCAACATTAATTTAAAAGCTCTACTATGCGGGTGGCCTAATGTAGCATGCCAAAGCATATTTTTATTACTAGCAACTACAAAATTACAAGCATTGGATAGATTCGAAGAATTCTTTGTGTCTTCAAGCACATAAAATCCTTCTTAAGTCATGCATCCTCAAAGGAAAAATCCAGTCTTAATATCCTGACATTTTACGTCATTAGGCCCGAAAATAGCATTGCAAAGTCATTAGTCTTCTTATGAATGGAAAGTAATTTTGATGTAAATTTTGGTAAGTAAAACGCTTTGCACATTTTTATCAAATAATCACAAGTCTCAAATCCCCTTAATGGGAACCTTTTGACCGTTTGCAATCGCAACATTACCCACGGCCGGTTTGATGTTTTGCATAGGACTCAGATTGCAAATCATATGGTGAGATGCACCCAAGTCCTCAACTAGAGGTTTGGCATATTTAAATGTATGTAAAGAGTTATCGGATACCTTTAGGTGAGTGTGGGACTTGATGAGTGAGTCAAGGTTGAAGTGTCGTTCCATATTTTGTACTGCCACCGCATGAGCTAGTCCGATATCCACATACATTAGTCTAGGTATGTTGCTAGTTGGCTCGGGTTGACTTGGCTCACCTTCACCATTAACAATGTTGGTCCGAGCATCTTTGAACTTGCTCGGCTTGAAGTGAGGGTGGAGTCTCCAACATTTTTTCCTTCACATGCCCTTACTACTTGTAATGGTTGCATGTGGGATGCTATATATCTGAGGGTTCGTAAACTCCCTTGTTGGTCGTGACAAGTTCTCCTATTCCACCAAAGAGACCGAGACATCGTTTCTCCTTTTGGATCCGATCACACACTTCGTCAAGGTCTGGGAGCTTGTCATCCCTCAAGATGTGAACAATGAGGTTGTTGTACCTCCGGCTTAGTGTGAGAAGTAGACTAAACACACGATCTTCTTCACACCCTTTGTTGAGAATCTCCAGGCCAGTGGTCTTAGGTCAGAGCATCTCTAGCTCCGCCCATAGAGCTTTCCATTTCCCGAAATAAGATGTGAACTCAACTTCTTCGTGACTAAGAGTATTGATGGCCTTTTGTACCTCAAATACACGAGTAAAGTTAGAGATGTTTCCAAATACCTTTTTAAGGGTGTCCCAAAGCTCCTTGGTATTTTTGTAATATGAGTAAGACTCATAAATTGGTGCATCAAGAGAGCTTTGGGTGATCGTCATGACTACCTGGTCTTTTTGAAACAATTTTTTGGGAACTCCAGTAGCCACCAGTTGGTTTCCATCGATGATAGGAACTTGATTGGGAGCGGCTCCAAGCACATAGTGTTCCCAAAAACAATGCCTACAAAGGATGGTCTTCATAAAGATTTAAACCAAACCAAAACATAACTTAACCAAAGACTAAATTGGTTCTCAAATAATCTTAAGCTTAACCAACATTCTCCCTCTTAAGCTTAAGATTGATTTTGTCCACAACCCCAATAAGATCTCTAATCTCTTTGAACCGTATTCTTCCAAGCGCCTTAGTCAAAATGTTGGCTCTTTGTTCACTCCCGGGTACATGTTCCATTTCTACTTGTTCATTCTCAACACATTCCCTTATAAAGTAATATCTCGTATGAATGTGTTTGCTTCGTCCATGGAAAACCGGATTCTTTGTGAGAGCTATGGCCGACTTGTTGTCCGCTCTTAATACGGTCCTATCATGAACCTTTCCAACAGCTTCTCCAAGCAGTTCCTGTAACCAAATGGCTTGTTTCGCGGCTTCCGTAGCTGCCATAAATTCTGCCTCACATGATGACAATGCCACATTATCTTGTTTCTTGGAGCGCCAAGT
The DNA here is from genome assembly GCA_023374145.1 of Lepidium sativum. Lineage (NCBI taxonomy): Eukaryota > Viridiplantae > Streptophyta > Magnoliopsida > Brassicales > Brassicaceae > Lepidium > Lepidium sativum. Next base: position 8,913 of record JAKUCM010003456.1, read on the forward strand.
TATAGGACAGTTGTTCAAGTAGAAAACGTGTCCCGTAGTGCTCTTTTCGTCGTCCATGTCCACATTGTGTGAACTATCACTATACCCAATCAGCTTTACCGTATTTTCTTATCGGAACACCAACCCAAACTTTGTTGTTCCCCGTAGATATCTCAAAATCTGTTTCAACGCTGTACCATGAGAAGTCTTAGGGTCGTGCATGTACTTGCTTAGTACTCCAACACTATATGACAAATCTGGTCTTGTATGCAAAAAATATCTAAGGCACCCAATACTCCTCCTATACTATGTTGCATTGACACTCTTTTCTTCATCCGATTTGGTCAGCTTCAAGTTCATATCCATCGGTATGTGGCATGTGTTGCAGCCATCCATGCTTGTCTCGCTCAAAATTTTCTTTGCGTATCTCTCTTGATTTAGTACAATGCCTCCTTTATATTGATACACCTCGATCCCAAGATAATAAGTTAACTTGCCAAGAACACTCATTTCAAACCGCCTTGCCATTTATTTCTTGAACCCGAAAACTAGTTTTAATTATGATCCCGTGATCAAAAGATCATCTACATAAACCGCAACAACAACGAGATGTTCACCTTTTTCCTTTCGGTAAAGTGATGGTTCTTTTGAGCACCTATGAAACTTCAATTCTCGGAGTACCTTGTTTAGTTTATCATTCCAAGCTCTTGGAGCTTGCTTCATCCCATAGAGTGCTTTTCTCAACTTATAGACCTATCCTCACTTAACTTTAAAACCCTCCGGTTGCACTACATAAACTTCCTCCTTCAAGTCTCCATGAAGGAAGGCCGTTTTTACATCAAGATGATGAATCTCCCAGCCTTTTATAGCTGCTAGTGCTATGATAAGACGAATTGTTTTAATTCTTGCAACGGGTGCAAAGACTTCATCATAATCAATACCTTTCTTTTGAGCATATCCCTTTGCCACTAGCCTTGCTTTGTACTTATTAAGACTCCCATCGAAGTTCCTTTTGATCTTGAACACCCACTTCAAACCAATTGGTTTACAACCACTAGGAAGTACGACTAGATCCCAAGTTCGATTTCTATGGAAAGAATCTCATCTTGAAAAGCATCCAACCATACCTTTAATTGTTTGGCTTCACGAAAGCACCACGGTTCATCTAAAGCTAGTAGGAGACGTTCTCCTTCTAGTTTCACCAAATAGAGGTCATAATCACTCAAATTTCATGGCGTCACCGAGGGTCGGGATGATCTTCTCAAACAAGGTTCGGTGTGATATAAGAATGGACCAGCAGCTTGAACTGGAACAAGAAGATCTTGAGGAACTTGGACCAGAGGAGTTAGAACAAGCTATGGACGTACCAAAAGGACCAATGACAAGACCTAAGGCACAAAGACTTCAACAAGCCATTGGCATAATGCTCAATCAGGTTGAAAGCAACCTTTGCACCATAGCTAATCCAACCACATTGGTTGTGGTTCAAGCTAGCTAAGGGTTGTCTAAGAGAGGTGTATACACTTGCACTCTTTTTCCCTTCGTCTAGTTTTATCCCCATGGGTTTTCTAGACAAAGTTTTTAATGAGGCAATGTTGGTACAATAATTCATCTATCTTCTTAGACAACATGCTTAGAAAGGGAAAAGGAAGACTAATTCGACTAAGGCTTTAAGTGGACTACTTTTAATCTTTTGTTTTATGTTTTGGGCTTTTGTACTTTCAGCCCACTCTTTTCAAAAGCCCATTTCGCGGCTTAGCTTTCCTATAAGTATGTTGAACCTTAGTTCCTTTCATTTTATCAAACATTTTATTCTAAAACTTTTCCGTCACTTGTTTGATGTATATGGTGTATAATATCCATACAACTTGGATCTTGCCCTGGTGTGTCATATCCTGGGTGAATTCAAGATAAAGATCAAGAGTTCTTCATCCCTCTTGATAGTTCAAATCGATTCATTTAGTGCTCTAAAACAACCGTTCATCTTCACCATCGTATCTCCTTCGTCCCTCAACAGAATCGTCTCAAACTTTTTCACAAGTCTTATCATCCAGTCTTATTTCCCCTGCTAAAATGTCAGTTCAATCCGAGTTGTTTTGAGGTTGATTTTGTTCTTCACTTCAAAATGTGACTCTTCGGTATCCAGTTTCGTGTTTCACACTCTTGGGTGTTTACAACCGCTTGGATTCTTTCCCGGATACTCCTTACTCACTATAGGAATGTATCATGTGGTATCAGAGCCAGGTTCAAGTCAGGTTGTGTCAAAAACTCTTCATATTCTTGTTGAACGTTTTCGAAACTTTCAGATTTTCTCTTTAAACATTTTCTGATTTGTTAAACTGTTAGATCCAAGCCTAAATCTGATAGTTCTAAGTCTGTTTCTGATTAGATTTAAGTTTGTTTTTATTAGCTGCTAGTAAAAGCTTTCAAATTTTTCACAAGACTCTTGGTATTCTTGATTGCTTGCTGTAGTTTCTAAAGTGTCTTTTAGTATTCTAAGAGTACTTTGTCTTAGATCAAATTCTCTGCAGTTTTAAAGTTATTTGTTGGACTAGATTACTTTTTGTCTTTTGATTTCTTGTAGGAACATGGCAGGAGATGAGGAAGAAGGTGGTCCAAGCAACAAACTTTTATTAGAGGCTCTTACAACAACCTTGTCCAAAATTATAGATGACAAACTAGAAGCTTTCAGGCAAGAACGAGCTGCAACTAAGCATGAAAAAGTCCCTGTTAACTCTAGAGCGGTTGAAAATTTGCAAGAAGCTCGAGAGTACTACTCATCATCTCGTTCTAGTCAAAGGAGGCACAGACGTGGACATGAAGAAAAAACAAGTTCTAGGGATAATATGGCTGGTTTAAAGATCTTGATTCCTCTATTTCATGGTACTAATGATCTAGACGCTTATTTGGATTGGGAGAAGAAGATTGAGCTCGTCTTTAATTGTCAAAAGTACAGAGTCAAGATAGCAGCCACGAAGTTCCATGACTATGCTCTTAGCTGGTGGGATCAATTGGTCATGACCAAGACTACAGAACAACAACAAAGGGAAAATTTGTTCCATACTCGGTGTGTGATCAATGATAAAGTGTGCAGTCTTATCATAGATGGAGGTAACTGTACCAATGTTGCCAGCCAAACCATGGTTCAGAAGCTCGGTTTGACGAAAATACCTCACCCAAGGCCGTATAAGTTGCAATGGCTGAATGATGATGGTGAGCTTGCTGTGAGTAAGCAAGTTAAGGTGTCTTTGATTATTGGCAAGTATGAAGACGAAATTCTATGTGATATTGCACCTTTGGAAGCTAGTCACATCTGGTTAGGAAGACCATGGCAATCAGACCGGAGAGTTATTCATCATGGTTTCACAAATCGTCATAGTTTTGAGTACAAGGGCAGAAAGATTATCCTAGCTCCAATGGCACCTCATGAGGTCTACCTAGATCAACTCAGCATGAAAAAGAAGCCATTACAAGTCCAGCCATCAAAACAATCCAAGACAAGGACAGAAGGGAGTTAATCACCTAACATTTTTATGGTTTCAAAAGAGAATTTTCTTAATCTAACTGAATTAGAACTGGCTGTGCCGAGTAGCATTCTTACTCTTTTGCAGGATTTTATAGATGTTTTTCCTGAAGATAATCCACCGGGACTGCCATCAATTAGAGGCATTGAACATCAAATTGACTTTGTCCCCAGAGCTGTACTACCAAACAAACCAGCTTATCAAACCAACCCAAAAGAGACCAAAGAGCTTGAGACACAAGTAAATGAGCTCTTAGAGAAAGGATACATTCGAAAAAGAATGAGTCAATGTGCTGTACCAGTTCTTTTAGTGCCAAAGAGAGATGGCAGCTGGAGAATGTGTGTTGATTGTCGTGCAATCAACAATATTACGGTGACGTATCGACATCCTATACCTAGATTAGATGACATGCTTGATGAATTATATGGGTCTAGTGTGTTCTCTAAGATTGATTTGAAAAGTGGATATCATCAAATTAGGATGAAAGAAGGACATGAGTGGAAAACTGCCTTTAAAACTAAGCAAGGATTATATGAGTGGTTAGTCATGCCATTTGGGCTAGGAAATGCACCTAGTACATTCATGAGATTGATGAATCATGTGCTTAGAGCTTATATAGGTGTTTTTATAGTTGTTTACTTTGATGACATTCTGATTTTTAGTAAGAACCTAGCTCAGCACGTTGATCATCTTAGACTTGTATTGGAAGCTCTTAGGAAGGAAAAACTCTATGCTAATCTAAAGAAATGCACCTTTGGAACAGATAACCTTGTCTTTTTAGGTTTTGTTGTAAGTGCAGATGGAGTTAAAGTAGATGAAGAAAAGGTGAAAGCAATTCGTGAATGGCCAAGCTCCACGAATGTGAGTGAAGTGAGGAGCTTCCACGGCCTAGCTGGCTTTTATAGAAGATTTGTTAAGGATTTCAGCTCCTTGGCTGCACCACTCACAGAAGTTATCAAAAAAGACATTGGGTTTAAATGGGAACAAGCTCAAGAGAATGCATTTCAGAACCTTAAATAGAAGCTTACGAACACTCCTATCTTATCTCTTCCAGATTTTACTAAAACTTTTGAAATCGAATGTGATGCATCTGGAGTTTGTATTGGAGCTGTTCTTATGCAGGATAAGAAGCCTATAACGTTTTTCAGTGAGAAGTTTGGAGGAGCTACTTTAAACTACCCAACATATGATAAAGAACTCTATGCATTGGTGAGGGCCTTACAAACGTGGCAGCATTACTTATGGCCTAAAGAATTTGTCATTCATACAGATCATGAGTCACTAAAGCACCTTAAAGGCCAACACAAGCTTAATAAAAGGCATGCGCGATGGGTTGAGTTCATTGAGACATTTCCTTAAGTGATCAGGTATAAGAAAGGTAAAGATAATGTAGTTGCTGATGCATTATCAAGAAGGTACACTCTCTACACTAGTCTTGAAGCTAAGTTACTCGGTTTTGAACACATTAAATCTCCATATGTTTTTGACTCTGATTTTGAGAAGATCTTTGCAGCTTGTGAGAAGTTTGCTCATGGAAAGTATTATAGACATGATGGTTTCCTCTTTTATAATAATCGTTTGTGTGTTTATAACTCGTCTTTGAGAGAATTGTTTATAAGGGAAGCTCATGGAGGTGGTTGGATGGGCCATTTTGGGCTGGACAAGACTCTACAAGTAATGCAGGAACACTTCCATTGGCCTAACCTGAAGCGAGACATTGAGAGACATTGTGCTAGATGTACGACTTGTAAGTTGGCTAAAGCCAAATCACAACCTCACGGTTTGTATACACCTCTTCCTATTCCTTTGCATCCATGGCATGACATTTCTATGGACTTTGTTATGGGTTTGCCTAGGACTTGAACAGGTCGAGATTTTATATTTGTTGTGATGGATAGGTTCTCTACGATGGCACATTTTATTCCCTGTCATAAAACTGATGATGCTATAAATGTTGCTAATTTGTTCTTTAGAGATATTGTTAGGTTGCATGGAATGCCTAAGTCTATAGTGTCTGATCGAGACGTTAAGTTCCTTAGCTATTTTTGGAAAACATTGTGGTCTAAGCTAGGAACTAAGCTTCTGTTCTCTACTACTTGTCATCCTCAAACTGATGGACAAACTGAAGTAGTTAATAGAACATTGTCTACACTTCTTAGAGCATTGATTAAGCGTAACCTTAGGACTTGGGAGGAATGTTTGCCTCATGTTGAATTTGCTTATAATCATGTTGTGCATTCTGCTACTAAATACTCTCCTTTTCAAATTGTTTATGGTTTCAATCCTTTATCTCCATTGGATTTAATGTTTTTACCTTTGAGTGAAAGAGTTAGTATGGATGGTAAGAAAAAGGCTGAAGTACTCAAGCGGATACATGAGCAAGCAAGGGTTAATATTCAAGCAAAAACAGAGAAGTATGTTCGCCAAGCCAACAAGGGACGTAAGAAGGTGGTGTTTGAAAAAGGCGATCTGGTTTGAATACATCTTAGGAAAGAAAAATTTCCTAATGAAAGAAAATCGAAGTTAATGCCAAGGATGGATGGACCCTTTCAGATCATTAAGAAAATCAATGACAACGCCTATCAACTAGACTTGCAAGGTAAGTATTCGGTTAGTAATTGCTTTAATGTTGCTGACTTAGCTCCTTATGTTGCAGATGATGCGGATTTGAGGTCAAATCCTTCTCAAGATGGAGGGGATGATATAAGAATTGACCAGCAGCTTGAATCGGAACAAGAAGAGCTTGAGGAACTTGGACCAGAGGAGTTAGAACAAGCTATGGACGTGACAAATGGACCAATGACAAGAGCTAAGGCACAAAGACTTCAACAAGCCATTGACATAATGCTCAATCAGGCTGAAAGCAACCTTAGCACCATAGCTAATCCAACCACATTGGTTGTGATTCAAGCTAGCTAAGGGTTGTCTAAGAGAGGTGTATACACTTGCACTCTTTTTCCCTTTGTCTAGTTTTATCCCCATGGGTTTTCTAGACAAGGTTCTTAATGAGGCAATGTTGGATACACTTATTCATTTATCCTCTTAGACAACATGCTTAGAAAGGGAAAGGGAAGACTAAGTCGACTAAGGCTTTAAGTGGACTACTTTTAATCTTTTGTTTTATGTTTTGGGCTTTTGTACTTTCAGCCCACTCTTTTCAAAATCCCATTTCTTGGTTTAGCTTTCCTATAAGTATGTTGAACCTTAGTTCCTTTCCTTTTTTCAAACATTTTGTTCTAAAACTTTTCCCTCACGTGTTTGATGTGTATGGTGTGTAATATCCATACAACTTGGATCTTGCCCTCGTGTGTCATTTCCTGGGTGAATTCAAGCTGAAGATCAAGAGTTCTTCATCCCTCTGGATAGTTCAAATCGATCCATTTGGTGCTCTAAAACGACCGTTCATCTTCACCATCGTATCTCCTTCGTCCCTCCATAGAATCGTCTCAAAATTTGCTACAAGTCTTATCGTCCAGTATTATTTCCGCTGCTAAAATGTCTGTTCAATCCGAGTTGTTTTGAGGTTGATTTCGTTCTTCACCTCAAAACGTGACTCTTCGGTTTGCAGTTTCGTGTTTCACACTCTTGAGTGTTTACAACCGCTTGGATTCTTTCCCAGATACTCCTTACTCACTATAGGAGTGTATCACGGTGTTTTCCTCGTTTTCCTCTCCCTCATCCACTATGGTCTCGGTGGTCTCTGTAGCTTCTTGAAGATCTGAAAACGATATTCTATCTCGTGACCAGACTCGATTTCACACATGATCTCTTCTTCCCCTCCTTGTGTCTCATTCTCAAATATACCCAAACTGTCACTCACTCCCAGCTTCGGCTTATCCCAAACCCACGCTCTCTCCTCATCAAAAACAGCATCTCGGCTTACTACTATTTTCTTAGTAATAGGGTTAAGCATCCTATACACTTTAGAGCCTGTATCTATACCTAAATGTACTAATATTTGAGATCTATCATCAAGTTTTCTTCGACCTACTAGTTCTGTCCGTACAAACGAAACACATCCGAACACCCTTAAATGTTCGAGATTAGGCTTTCTTCCTTTGAACATTTCATACGGTGTTCTATCAACCAACGACCTTGTAGCTACTCTATTTATGAGATAAGTAGCGTGTCAAACTGCCACTCCCCACAGCTTGTGCGGCATACTCATGTGTTTCAACATACTTCGCGTCATCTCTAATAACGTTTTATTACGTCTCTCAACTACCCCGTTTTGTTGAGGTGAATATGGAGCAGTAAAATGTCTTTCTATCCCATGTTTTTGGCAAAAACTTTGATATTCAAGTGACATGAACTCTCCTCCTCTATATGTTCTCAACGTTTTAACCAATTCCCTTGTCTCTTGTTCGGCCATAATTTTGAAAAATTTGAACTTCTCAAAGGCTTCACTTTTCTCCTTTAACAAAATTGTCCACATATAGCGTGAGTAATCATCAAAAAGAACAAACACATACCTCTTATGTGCCAGAGTTTTGGGTGTGATGGGTCTACAAAGATCTCCATGTATTAATTCAAGAGGCTTTGTAGCTCGAAAACTGGTTGCTTGCGGGAAAGGTTTTCTCGCTTGTTTCCCATGAAAACAAGATTCACACATCTCCTTCTCGACATTAAACTTTGGTAGACCGTCTACTAAACCTTTGTTGATCATTCACCTCATAGTTTCTGGATTCACGTGGCCCAACCTAGCATGCCATCTCATTGATTCTTTCGAACTCATTAGGTGTAGCCTTTCAACAATCTTTGCTTCTAACTCGACTTTATAAAGTCGGTTTTGGGAACGGGTGGTGTTTACCAACACTTGGCCAAGACGATCATACACAATTAGTAATCTTTTTTCATTTGTACTTCACACCCCGATTCCGTCGCTTGACCAAGGCTAATAATATTACTTTTCAACTTAGGAATATAGTAAACATGATGAAGCAACTTAGTTTCTTTGTTCTTAAGTATGAACCGAATTGAGCCTCGTCCTTCAATATCTATTCGTGAGTCGTCCCCAAACCTAACCTTTCCGGTTATACTCTTATCAATGTTAACAAAGAACTCACGATTTCCACACATGTGATTACTAGCTCCATTTTCGAGATACCAAATCTTGCTAGAATCACGATTTTCTTCGAACATACTCGGGTTCACCTTATCTCCTTGGACTCTTGCAAATTTAGCATTCGATCTGGACAATTCACTGCATAGTGTCCTTTCTTGTCACACTTAAAGCACAATATAATTGATTCAAGTTTTAACAAACGATCAGGACAATTTGAAGCATAGTGGCCTTGCTTCTCACACCTAAAACACATTACTCTATTCTCCCGTTCTCTATCATTCCATTGACGATTCTGGTCGGATCCGGACCGTCCACCTCTTCCTCTTCCTCGACTACCACTACTACCCTCTTCCAAAGGAGTATACATTAGTTTGTCTTGTTGTTCTTGTTCCTCATCCTCAGCTCCAATTCTTTCTTCATAAGCTTTTAATCTCCCAACAATATCTTCAAAACTAGTTGTCTTTAGATCGAGAACTTGTTCTAAAGAAGCAAGAATGTGAATGTATCTAGCTCACGGTAAACTTTTCAAAAACTTCTTTACTAGTTTCGTCTCTTCAATTGTTTCACCAAGTGAAGATGTTTTAGATGCAATTTCTGAAATTTTTCCCACGGACGAATCAATTGCATCCGATTCTCTCATTCTAAATCGATCAAATTCAGCCATAAGAGTTTGAAGCCTAGCTTCCTTGACATGTTCAGCCCTAACATACCGTGTCTTAATTGCCTCCCACACAGATTTTGCTTGATCGAGCTCTCCTACTTGCAAAATCAAGGATTCGGGTATCGATTGAAACAATAGGGCAATGGCCATATTATTCTTCTTACCTGAATCCTCACCTGTCTCAATTGCTTCCCAAACCTCGTTTACCTTGAGAGCAATCTTCATTCGTATAGCCCATACCGTGTAGTTGTCTTTCGTAAGCATAGGGCACTTGATTTGCGAAGAGGTTCCTCCAACTTTCATTGCAACCATTCCTTCACCATTCGAGGTTTCTTCTTCACCTTCAATCTTCTTTTCATCCTTATCCATGTTCTTGAACCTTGCTCTGATACCAAATCTAGTATTTCGACTATCTCAAACACGAAAAATTGGAAGAAGAAATCGATGAACACAAAGCAAATAATAAGAAGTCCTTCTCTTATTAACCTCAACAAGGAAAATAACTCAAAACCTTACAATCCCATAAATCTCTCAACTACTTAAATTTTTGTATCTTCTCATATATATACTCTCAACAAAACCAAACCAATAAAGAAAAGATAAAGATTTAAACCAAACGAAAACATAACTTAACCAAAGACTAACTTAGTTCTCAAGTAATCTTAAGCTTAACCAACACTTCACACTCCTTGACCAAATTAGGTAATATCCGTTGGAGAAAGAGAGAATAATGGAGTGAAAGAGAAATGGAACCGATAGATTGAGATATTAAGAAAAGATATGTATAGATCCGAAGGAAATATAGTAAAAGAGTGATTGAATGCTTTGATACCATGAGAGTTGAGTGAGTTTATACGCAACCATTGTAGAAGAAATGAGAGAGAATAGAGAGAGTTTGAGAAATTAAGTGTTTCCATTAGATTGATTGATCCAAAATGGTTACATGTCTTTAAATAGACCAACATACAACGCGGTAGGCTTACTAACCCTAGCCGTTACATAACAGAGAAAAAAGACAGCCTTGGGATCCAATGCAAGTCGTTGAAAGTGGCATGACTTTGTCTTGGTCTTTGCAAAAAGAAGTCGCATGTTGCTTAAGTCTCCTTTGTCTCTAACAGTCACATGAGGAGACGAATGCCTCTTATTCTTATCCTTCCTTATTCTCAAATGTAATGGGTCTTACAAGAATCCACCACTTATGCATGTCTAATCCATTATGTGAAGACTGGTCCGTACGGTACAAACATATAAATGATCAATGTTCAAACTAACAATTAGAACTGAAATGTCTATAACTTAACTTGAATAAAGATCTAAATATATCAGTATCATAGTTGAACATTTAGTGAGCATTTTGATTTGTGTGATAACAAGTGGAAATAAAAGTGGGAGCAAATAGAATCACTTTTGATGCCAGTCTTTTGACGAAACCGTTAGATAAGGGTCGATGCTCTAATTTCATTTCAAAACTTTGATATAATTACAGTTACATTCAAACTTTGAACATTTTTTTAATTGCACACAATTTTGAAAACAAAATTCTATTTCCACCCGAAATACATTTTAAATTACTAATTACATCTATGTGTTAAATTTCTTGGTTTGGTGTTGGTTAACCATACAGACCAATTTAAAATCAACCAGAATCCACACTTATGACCCTTTATATGTCCCGAAGTTGACATCATTGAATATTTCATCGTTAGCATTAAAAGTCTGGATAATCGGTGCTAGATTAGCTAATTGACAATCGCCAATCACCAATTGCCACTACTAAAAGAAATAAAAGATTATATATAATATATTTGTGACACGTTTTCAGACTTGTTAAATTAACTTGAATTCTTTAAAAGAAAAAAAAAGTGACACAAATTTCAGACCTGTTGTTCCAATTAGGATATGGTCGAACCTTCCTTTCTTCCTCTTAACCAATTCAAAAATCATTCTCACAAGATCACTTCTAACTGTACAACACAAACCCATGAAAATCAGCATTTGCTTACTAATAGTTTAAAGGTTTCTTATAACAGAGCTTGAAATCTAGATTTGAAATTAAAACAAGCCTCACCTTACCAGAACCCAAAAACCATGTGATTATTGTGGCTGGAATTCGATTATCAGGTGGGATATCAATGGGAACATCGAAAGAATCTCCGGTTCCAAAACCGCCAGCAAGGAAGCAAAGGTAAAACCGGAGTAGATATTCCGACGTCCATTAGAGTAAACCGCCGCAAAATAGAACAACAATGGCTTCATTCTCACGGAAACTGTGGCTCTATGACGACTAGCAGAAACAAATCGATAATTCAACAAGGCTTGGGGTACGCTAAATACAAGTGAACCGCACCAAAACAAAAAACATTTTCTTGGTTGGTGTGATCCGTTGGACATAAATCAAATTTTTTAATTTTTGTTGCTTATTATCCCTCTTGCCGTAGCAGTTTATACTTTTGCTACCATCAGGATAAATCTGACCCTTCTCCTATTTTCACTTACGTATATGGGATATTTTAAGAAGTGAACACATCTAGAAAGAATAATACTTTTTCTTTCTTTTTTCGTTTTTTATTTTTGGAGGACATGGATACAAGACCCTTTACATGTAACACCGATTGCTCATGCTATTTGGATCTTCATTTTGGTCATCTATTCCTAGCTCAATCTTCAATTTTATTCATTGTTTGATATAGAAAAAATTGAAGCAAAATAGCTATTAAACGAGAACTTTAGTATGTCGAATCATAACAGCGTCACTATAGTTAATTTGCAGCTCTTTTCCTCTTCCAAACATAATTGGATCTTAATTCGACCTTAATCACGTCATCAGATTGGTTTGGGACCGGTTGATGATTTGATTAACATCATAAACCATCCTTTCGGTCAACACTAAACAGTAATCAACAATAAAAATGTGCAATTAGCCTTATGACTATATCAGAAGGTGCAATTAATAATTTAGGATATTATTTGGGTGGAATTAGAATTTTATCTTCAAAATTGTTGGTAATTAAATAGATGTCCAAAGTTTGGATATAACTGTAATTATATAAAAGTTAAGATGTTAAATTAGATCGTCGACCCTTTAGATAATAATGTTGTCTAGAGCTAAAGCGAGTGCATTTCAAGTTGGGCTACTGACATTTATTAAAAGACTTTTTGTATCTATAGCCTTATTTGTTTTAGTTGGGTTCTTAATTTTTTCGTTATTAGGACAGGAGAGATCTTAGTAAGGCACCGTCTTTGGTCGGCTTTTAGTCAGAAATTATCTTCACTAAACCGATGTCAATTTCGAGGACTTATCTTTAGCTTTTGATATTGAGGTTTTTACACGTGTCTTTTGATTTTCTTAAGCTTTTAGAAATTTTGTTCATCAATCCACAAATCCTTGTTACTAATAAATTTATTTATTTTACATAATTATGGTTTCACTTTTTCGAATCTAACCTAGCCGTCACATATTTTACTTTGTGCTGGCGTTGGGAAGCTCTGTCGATGTGGACCACTCCTTGTTGTCTTGGAGTTTTGGTGGCCTCCTAGTGAGCCTTTCAGAGGTTGAA
>JAKUCM010003457.1:0-14955 GCA_023374145.1 Lepidium sativum
GCTTATAATTTTAAATAAGAAAATAAATTATAAATATAAATTGGTCCAAAAATAGTTGTTTTAATTAATTTTTGATGAAAATTGAAATATCAAAAATAATTGGTTGAAAATTGATGTTAATGGAATATGCTCTTATATAAATGAAAATGAAGTTATGTAAGTGCCTTTTACCATAATAACATTATATTACTAGTGGCTCGATGTTATAGATCAACTATTCAAAGATCACGGACCTAAAATAAATAAATAAAAACAATTTTGTTTTGACTCAAATGATGTTATGTAATTTATTTCATACGTGGAACTCGAATTTGTAATTTCTCGAACCAACAAACGAAAATCGTTGAAACTTGAAACATAAAAGAATTTGTATGTTTAACTTATTAGAGATTTAGAAAAAATTGTGATATATTAATATTTAATATTTATGCATCTCAACATATACTTTGTTTCAAAAATATTTTATGTTCTAGATTTTCAATACAAATTTTTTGATGATTATTCTAATTTAATTTTATTATTTATTTACATTAATTATACAATTAATTGTAATATAGAGATATTTTAAATAATTTTATATGTTTTATTAATTTTTCTGGATATAGTTTAAATATCAAATATATTACAGCATAAATTTTTTTTTTAAATTATAAATATATCTTTTTAGTAAAAAGTTTCTCGAACATTATAAATTATAAAGTATATCCAAGTAATTTCTTTTATTTTTGTCAACTATCTACTGCTTTTTAAATCCCGCTCTTACTACTGCAGGTAGGAGGTTCAATCCGTACTGCCTTGAAGATTTGTAAAGTGACTACACCATTAGATCATCTGAGCATCCAAATAATTTACTTTTTTTTTTTTTTTTTTGTCAACGGCAAACGGCAAATTATGTTGGACCACAACTGACCGGCCCCAATAGCCAAATTCCTACATAATGTAGGCATGAAGACTCGATCTCAGATTATGCAAATGCGCTACCTTAAGTGGACTTACGAGTTGCGAGTAGGCTAGATGCCATTTACATCCAAATAATTTACTTATACTTGTAAAATAATATAAATAAAATTAAATTGATTAGTTAAATTAAAGAAAAATATACAAAATGTATTCTATCAATTGCATAGTGTTGTGTTTTTTTCATCTGACAAAAAACTGAAATCAGAGCTAATTACTATGTAGTAAAATGAAAGTATAAAAACATTTAAGGGTATAAGTGGAATTTAATACAAACCGAAAAGAGCAAAACCCTAGAGAACATTGACAGAATATAAAAGCTGCGTTTTTTTTTTCAATTTATATTTTTCTTTTGGTCATTTTTGCTTCCTCTTCCTCTTCCTCTCAGTGTCTTCTCGGCTGAGTCCTGCTTCATCTCCGGCGAAAATGGTGACGGACAAGAAAACTGTACGTTGATTTCTCTCTCTTTAACATGAAAGTTTATTCATTTCTCCTCATTTAGGTATTGATTTCGATATCAATGTACGTGATTGACTCAACGATGTTAAAATTATGCTTCAATTTCAGAAGAAGTCTCATGAAGGTATCAACAGCAGGTTGGCTCTTGTAATGAAGAGTGGTAAATACACTCTTGGTTACAAGTCTGTTCTCAAATCCCTCCGTGGCTCCAAAGGTAATTTCGTCGAACATTTGGTGTGCATCTCAAAAAGGTTTTAGCTTTTTGTATCTGTTCTGTTGCTTATTATGATTTTGTTCATGTTCACAGGGAAACTAATTCTAATCTCCACCAATTGCCCACCTTTGAGAAGATCAGAGATTGAGTACTACGCAATGCTTGCTAAAGTTGGTGTCCACCACTACAATGGAAGTAAGTTCCTTTCTTCTTCTGACCACTCTTCTGCAGCTCTTGTTGATCAATTAGGTTTCATAACTGAAAATGTGCAAATATAATATTGAATAGATGAAAACTGTGAAAACAAATTGGTATTTCTGTTGTTATATGATCACAGATTGCTAGAGTTTGACTCATAGAAAACTTTATCTTGTTCTTATTGTATCACTGATGATTGTCTCTGTGCTTCTCTCTGTTCTTAATGGATTTCAGACAACGTTGACTTGGGTACAGCTTGTGGAAAGTACTTCCGTGTGTCTTGTCTGAGCGTAGTTGATCCTGGTAAAATGATTAAACTAACCACAGCACTTGCTTATATATTGCTTGTTCTTCATCTATCTATCTTCTAATGATTTTGTTTTTCAACTGATTTCAGGTGATTCTGACATTATCAAGTCAATTCCTAGTGACCACTGATACTACTTTCGATCTTACTTTTTCACAGAACTACTATCAATTTTTGTGTTCTCGAGCCTCCAAATTTTTGTATGAACAAAAGAAGATATTACTGCAAACAATTCAAAGAGGAATTACGTTTTCTAATGATGAAAGATGAGTCTTCTTCGTTCCGTACTCTTAGAGATCAATTACTGTGATTATAATTATCAAATACGATATCTACATGTATGTTGCTGCGATTCTTTACTTGGGAATAGATAAAGAAAGATGAAACATCCACAATGTTTGGAAACTTACTTGGCTGTTTCTTCCTCTTCTTCTTCAGTATCGAGCTCAAGACCTTCTGCTGCTAATAACTGAGTGATGAGCTTTCTTTTATCTTCCTCTGCTTGCTTTCGCATTAGATCTCTTTTCTTCAATACCAGTGTGTGTCGCTTTAAAGTGTTGTTATATAACTCTCTCGACGCTTTCTTCTCTTTCTCCAAAATCTTTCTCTCTTCTTCTGGATCCACCTAAGATTCAAAACAGAGCAAAAGAGAATTACTACTTTGAAAGAACAAGCTCAAGAAAAAGACTTGTTGTTCTTTACCTTAGAACGAGAAAGACGACGAGCACGCAGATTTATCTCAAGCTGTTGCTGCTCTGCCCAAGCTGTAACAGCCATGTTGCCTCTTTGATCAAATGCTTTACGCTTTTTCATTAACCATTCCATCCAAGCTTGTGATGCCTACAGAAACACCAACATCTCATCCTAAAACTCCAGAGAGACAAGAAGAAAGTTCCAAGTTTGTGATTCTTATATATATACCTTCATCGGATTCACTCGATTATCCATATCATATTGTTTTTTCTTTTCTGAGTCCATAAGCAGCTCATATGCAGCTTGAATCTTAATGAATCTTGCTTCTGCTGTCTCTCCTTCTTCAAGAGTTCCTTTTCCATCATAAACTACAGAAACAACAAAACAGAGTTACAACTTAGTGATACACAAAATGACTCGATGTAGCAACAAAGAGAAGCTTCGACAACAAAAACTTTTGGCTAGGTGTTGTGTTGTTATAAGCTCAAAAACACCGCAAGATTCATCTACAACGAGTTCTAACAATCACAAATCTAAGTGACTTTCAATTCATGATAATCACTATATAGAGATCCCAAAATCCAGGAAAGTACCGTCTGGATGATAGAATTTGGCTAATCTTCTGTATGCCACCTTAACCTGTTCTTCCTCTGCATCTCGATCCAACTCTGTACTCAAAATCAAACAACACAGAAACCACATCTGAGATAGAAACAGAAACACACAACATAACTTCTCCAATTCTTCTGACACAAGGCACAAACAATAACTAATACACATAATCTAATTGCCCACAAGAATCACCATTGAAGAAGAGAATGTTGACCAACTGTAATAGTTCCTCTACTGGTATAACAAGTCTTACCAAGAGTATCATACGGAGATTTCTCTTCGCTCCAATTTGATGCTCTAACGAAAGTCTTCCTCTGATTCAAACGAAACCAAAGATTCGAATCCTTAAACCTAAACCAAGACGAAGACGGAGACGAATTCGATACCCGGTTTCTAAAGCCGACGTTTTGAATCGAAACCCTAA
The DNA here is from genome assembly GCA_023374145.1 of Lepidium sativum. Classification (NCBI taxonomy): domain Eukaryota; kingdom Viridiplantae; phylum Streptophyta; class Magnoliopsida; order Brassicales; family Brassicaceae; genus Lepidium; species Lepidium sativum. The sequence continues at coordinate 3,865 of JAKUCM010003457.1, forward strand.
CAATTGATCGACTTTGGTTTCTACTACAACACACAATCGAAGAAAATACCGTGTGTGGTCTACAGATAGCTCGCAGATTACTCATACCTTCAAATTACAAACCTTTCTGAATTTCACCGACCCAGACGATCTAAAATTTATATAAATCAAATTCTCATTCACGAAATGAACAAAAGTGACTAATTTCCTTCGAAACCAAACGTATGGGCAAACTCCGAAAACGAAATTCCTCAAAAATCCAATCAAAGTTCGAGACTTCACTCTTTCTAATGATTTTTCCTCAGAAAATTACAAAGAAAAATCAATTCCCGGGAAAATATTTTGTGGACGATTGAAGCGCAAGATAAGTAAATTACAATAATACCCTCTGTTTATTTGTTGTATCTAATATATATTACAAAGTTTTACCCAAATTTACAACTTTTACTTCGTAAAGCAAAACCATAAAGTTTCTAATCACTCTACTACTTAACAAAAGATCCTTAAACATCATTCACTCCAAGCTTGTGATGAGTAATGTCTGCTTGCTTCTCTAAGTGGGTTCTTGTGGACGAGCTGCCCAAAGAGAACTTAGAGCACGAAGCCTATGAAGATACTCTCCCAAAGCAAGCAAACCTCGAGCTGATTGTCTTGTAGTTAAGATCTTAGCCATTTGCTGCAATGTTTGTTGTCTCAGATGATCTGCCTGTTAATCAGAATAAGATTCTTAACATCGAAAGATCTCTCAAACATTCTTTATACTGTATGTGACTTAATGTTCACTTACTTGATTCACAAATCCCTCTAATGCCTGAAGATTCTCTATTGCTGCAGCCATATGAGGAGGGCAATCCATGGAATCGATAACCGCATCAATCACAATGTTTTCAGCTAAACTTTGTTGAAGTTTATCAATTCCTTGAGAGAGAGCATCTTCTGCTTGTTGTGATGATTGTTGGAGGTTTCTCACTTCTAAGATTTGCTGATCAGTTAATGGCTGAAGATAAGGCATCACAACCTGCAACGAAAGACGATACATTTTGAAAATGTAACTTTAAGATAGAAAGTTGAGATCTTCAGAAAAAGAATTACGTTTAAAAGCTCAGATGGTCGAAATCCTCCAATCCATTGGAAGAATCTTTCAATTGAAGTTCTCCACATGCCAGATATTAAGTAGAAAACATCAGCTTTTGCTGCATCAGACTTCATTCTAAAGAGCTTCGCGTAATGGCTCAAGCAACTCTCTACTGACATCTTCAATTCTATCTCGCTTATATGAGAATGAATCGCTGTTCGGATTTCGCTAACTCTCCTGCTTTGTTCTTCAAGCCAATGTGAATATTCCATCTCAAATGCAACAATCCCTCTGTTCATTCTCCCACATGATCCTAAATATCTAGAATCTGATGAATTTCCAACGCATAATCCCTTACAATGAGACAAGTAATTTTAAGTCAATAACAAATTCGAAACTCAGAACACAACATAGTAAACAATCTTTTCACATAGCTTAGTTCACCTGTTGCTTAGCCTTTTCAAGTTCTTGCTCTAGTTGCGATAACTTCAACCGACTTTCTTCTAATTGCTGAACATAAGCCTAAAGAAACAAAACAGACTTAACAGTAACTAACTTAACTAACTGTTAGAAAAAAACTAACTTTAACTATATGAGATTCAATAAAGGAATTTGCTTTTTTTACCTTCTTTCTCAATCGGCTTTTTCGAGCAGCTTCTCGATTCTGAGCTAAACGCCGTTTCATCTGAGAAATGAATATCAAATATCAATCAATATCACAAAAATCTATCGTTTCTATTCACTCAAAGATACTATCTTTATATAAACCTTATCATGGATCCTGCCATCATCATCTTGATGATCATTACTAGAAGGTTCTGCTTCAATCTGATTATGATTAATTTGAAAACCATTAGCAAAACTCACAAATAGCAAAACCTTCAAAATCAAAGAATTCGAAAAAGAACTATAAATACTGAACCTTGAGGTCATGATCATCAATTCTAGCATCAACTTGAATAATTGAAGAAGTTGCAGTATTGGGACTATGATCATTCATATCAGATTTGTAAACATTTCCCCAACCAACAATCTGTTGAAATGGCTCATAGATTCCCATATCTCTTAGAAATGCAAGTTGAGTTGGAGAAGAAGAACTCATCATCTTTTCTATCATCAACATATTAAACCAATTGATAGATAAACTAACAATCTCTAAGAATCCACAAAAAGAGAAAGAAGAAAAGCTTTTGTTCTGTGTTGCTTTACCTTCAGTTATAGATCCAATAAAGCTTGCAAGATCCAAACTTGCAGGGTCAAAAACAGAGAAGCAGGGAAAAACTTTAACAAAGCTCGAGATTTAGGAAGAAGTTGACAGAAACAGAGTTCATAAATTCATTTGAATTGCATTTTCTAGTTATCAAACAGAGATATTTCTCATTCAGACCACACAAAAGAGAAAATCAAATGGAAGGAGAAGTGTTTCGAGTTTTCTTTGGACACTTACTGTCCAAAAAAGACTTAAAGATCAAGAAGAGTTCTTACCATAAAAAAGGAAAGAAAAAAATTTATTTAATTTTTGTTTCTTGGCTTTTCACTTTCCTTTATTTGTGTCCATCACGGCATCATAATTAGAATAATAATCAATTTCAAAGAAATAATAATTAAGAAATAATCACTAATTTAAAGTAAATCAACGAAACGATTAACGACAAAAGGCTAAGAAAAAGATGAGCTAGTGTTTGGTTAAAGCAGAAAATGATCTTTGATTCTGTGTTACGTTGCAGGATTAGTAGATTCTTTGGTGGTGTCGATCGATTTATTGCTTCGTTTCTTCATTCCATAATTAGAAAGAGTCTTATGTGATCAAATACTCAAATATTTTTGAGACAAAAGAAAATTACTTTTTCTCCATTTCTTTAGTTTTTTTCTTTATAGTTTTTATAAATTTGATTGAAGAAATTGCATACTACAACTACTATCTTCTATTACTTAATTTGGTTAATTCTACTAAACCTATATCGGAAAATGATTTAAGTCAAATGGTTAAATGTTTTATTGGCTGTTTTCTCCAAAATTTTAATAATCTGAAATCGTATTTTGCAATATTTTTTAGGATTTAAATTTTTTTAGTTATGGATCTGACCTCGACAATCTAAATTTTAAAAGAAAAAAAAACTATACCATATTTCTTACTATGCTAGCTAGTTAAAACCATTTTTAATTAATGCTAATTGGACGATGAATTTCATCTAATATCTCAAAAATTTAGTCGGTTTAGACAGTTATAAATAGTTTAGCGGTTGCCGAGGACATGTGGCTCAGTGGTATAGTCACTTTACAAATTCTCAAGACACCAGAGATCGAACCCCCTACTTAAAGTAGTAGGAGTAAGATTTAAAAACCAGTAGGCTAGTTGACAAAAAAAAATAGTTTAGCGGTTTTAATATATATATATTAATTAATATTAGATATATATAGTGTGAATCGGTTTAATGTTCACTTTTAAAACACTTTTCCCTAGAATTTGATTCTAGAAATTAACAATTTTCTTGTGATAAAGTTTAGAATTTAGAAATTGTATATTATATATCAAGTTTATCCATGCACAGTTGTTAGACAACTAAAAAATTTAATTGGTATCATGTGAAACTCTTTATCATATAGTTGACAAAATGAGTGATTTTACACGATTTAAATCTTAAATTTTCACACAAAAAATTAAAACTATCATAATCCATAAAACTCCAGATGAATGATTTGTCGTAGTTATACAAAAACTGTCATAGTCTCCTTATAAATTAGGTTTCACGTTGGTGGTACATACAAAGATATTGAATTATTTTTCTTGTAATTTTATTTTGATTAATTTTATGTTTTTCTTTTACAACTTTGGGATTATAATGAGGGGACCATAAGGTTATGTAGTAGCGTCTTTAGTCTCCTTCCATGACTTAGTGACAAATAATTGGAGCTTTATTGGCCTACCAGACACAAAAGATAACATTATTAAATATCTCTCTGATTTATTAATTAAATTATTGAACTTTAATAAGTTTGGCACGCAAATGCTATCTAGTGACAGACGGTAAGTCCACTTAAGATAATACATTTGCATAACATGGAATCGAGTCCTCCTACTTACATGATGTAAGAATTTGGCTATTAAACCGACCAATTATGATCTAATATAATAGGCCGTTGACAAAAAAAAATTAGTTTGGCACCACTTGCGTATACTAATAAAACTTGTGTATTCGACGAAGACAAGCATGCCCATTTAGCTTTTATTTTTCCGGTCTTGGTTTTTACTTTAATAAAGACTCTATCTATTATATTGGTGCGATGACATGCAAATAAATAAATACATGAAAAAATGAATTATGTGATCATGTTAGAATATCAATTCGCATCACGAAAGATCATTTACATTTTAGCTTATTTATTTAATGATTCTCAAAACTTCTAACTTAATTTTAATTATCGAGTTATTTTCAATATAATTGTTAAAATGATACAATTAATAATTTTATATCAAAAGTTTGATTTTTTTCTGACTACGTATAATAGATTATAAATAAATTTTAGAAAATGAATTTTAAGATATGAATCAGATCTTATCAATCTAATTATTGACAACCAAACATATTAATCTAGACGTTGTCTGTAACAAAAAAAACTATTATTCTAGATATATAATATAATTATAGATAAGATAAATGAATTAATTCATCGAACTAACAATCATGTGTAATATTATACTCGTAGAAATACTATATTTCTATTACAAACAGATTTACGACGATCTAATCTAGATAAAGAATTTTTATCTAAAATTTGTCGAAATGTTATGCTTTGAATAAATTCGAGATATGTTTTATTTTGATAACTCTAGTGATTCAATTTTTTAAAAATTACTAGGTCTAACTTTAATGTCTATTTGGTTAGGAAATAATGCTTAAAATTTATAGAATTTTCGAATCTAGAAACTCTGGAAATTTACCTATTAAGATCGAGTCGATTTTTTTTCTAGAATATTATGTCTTTAGTTAATCGGTGTATATAGACTTATCATTTATAATTTTCATGAAAAAATCGATTATTCATATAGACTTAAATGTATCTACATGCATGGATGATAATGATAGATAGATATATCATTGTTACGTGTTATAGTTGAGGAATAAAAAGAAAGTATGAACATTAAAGTTACGTACACACATTTCTACTTTAATTCATCACGAAGACACCAATCATACCACTATTTTCATTATCTTCTTCTCTGCTTTTTTTCTTCGTTATGACTGCATAAGTTACTCATTTTATTGCTTTTTCTCGTTATCTTCTCTATACTTTTTTCCCATTTTTGTTTCTTACATTCTTCTCAAAGCACACCTGAAAAAAAAATCTATCTTTCAAGTATAAATTGATTTGAAATGTATATACTATTACAAATGTATTCTTTATTAACCGGGATATGTAAGCCGATATTCTACTAGTCTTCCAAAAAAATATAATTGACGACTAGTCTGATTTTGAATTTTCTAATACAACTAAACTAGATATTATAAATGTTGTACCATATATAGTTTTTTGTTCTCATTACAGGAAAATAAGTGATTTGCGACGACAATCACAAATATTTATCGTTACGAATTAGTTGTAAATTTGCAACAACAATAGAGTAACTATTCACTTTCTACATAGAAATCGAATTGCCCAACAGTCTTCTTAAAAGGAAATCTTTTCATATAATAGATTATCATTAGATTATAATACATAGAATATTTAATTAGGATCTCATTCCCTATAGTTTAAACCAAGTACTAGAACCATTACAAATAATGGTTTGTGGTCGGAAGATACTACAAATAACTCGTTTAAGTCTTGGGATATTTTAAGATAAGAAATTGATCAATAAATCATATTAAAATCGTATACGTTAGATTATAATCGAGGTAAAAGAAGATTTTAATGGTAAAAAGAAGAATCAAAAGTACGAACCTATCATGCCCAGAGATTCTAATGCACGAATGATAATCAAACGTTCAAAAAAAGGAAACAAAAATTCGAATATTTATAACATTGCTTCACGAAGAATACTACATAGTAAATATTCTCAATATATTAAAAGTGAGAATATAAGAAAAATAATATTAAAGAAGGCATATATATTTTATATACTAGTTCCTCTTATATAAACCGCATATCGTTCAAAGATTCGTACTTGAAATGATTTGAAACTGATTCTATCTTTTTTTCTCGCATCTCAGACAAAAAAAATTGAAAGTAGATTCTTCTATGTTGGTTAAATATACAGTACTCAATAAGTACATGATCACTAAGCCTATACTACAAATTCTAAAATCAACACAAATCTATAATATTCCAAATTTATGGAATTTATATTTCTTTAACTTTCAGTTTCAAGTAATAAACTGCGTTATTATACACATACTTTGAAACTGAAAGACTGTGTTTAATTAAATGGTTAAATGTTAATTGTTGTGAATGTTTTAGTAGTTTTTTCTATAGCAATTGAATTTCAAAAAAGATATGAATATTAGTATTTAAAAGAGGCCGAAGACACCGGTGGTTCAATGGTGTAGTCACTTTACAAATTCTTAAGGCATCAGAGATCGAATCCCCTACATATAGTAATATGAGTGAGATTTAAAAACTACTAGCCTAGTTGACAAAAAAAAAAACTACCGAAAGGAGCTGGGAAGTCGAGTTCCACTAACTACAATCCAAACGAGCAAATACCAAAATAGCTAAACAAGTGAAAATGAATCCTCTCATAACAAATAAGATACACTCCTGAAAAATGAAACAAATAAACTTTCGATCTAATTAATGTCGATCTAATTTGTCGATCTAATTATTGTAAAAAAATAATATAAATATAAATATTTTGAAAAAGAAAATGAGGAGTTGGAACGCATGTAATGTAAGAGAACGACATACATAAAATATCTAAAATTAATAGAAAAAGCAAAGGAAGGTGATGGGTTTCTCTCATCATTGCTTTTGTTCCCACTGTGTGGTTTAAAAAAGGAGCTGATTTTATTTGTTGGGTCACTTAAAATAAAATAAAACAAAACAAAAAGACTTAATGTTTTGTTTTATTATTTATAATTGTTATTGTGGTGTCCTTTCCTTTTAAAGCCCAAACAAGGCAGAGGATATTCTCACGTCACAAATGCACATGGCCTTCAATGTTGCATCATCAAACTCTGATTAGAAACATCACTCACTCTTTCATCATAATTTATACTTCACTTACAAAAGAATGAAGCCAATGTTAATTCACATTATTGTATTTGTATGTATATAAGTTACATAATTACATCTGAGGTAATTTAGCTAATGATCAATACTTGTTGGGATGATTGAACTTCATAGGATGATGTGAAGAATGAGGATGCTCAACCAAATTCCATTCACCAGTTGAGTTTTTATCTTTTTTCAGATCAGCAAACTCCAACATGTATCCTGGATCTCGATTTGGAACATTATAATAGCTACTGTTCCACTGCAAGACAACATAGTAAACGATCAGGACTTCATAACATATCCATAACATACTAAGGTTTTTAATCCTTAGGACTAATTCAAATGAGAACTCAAGGACCAAAAGTCATACTGCTGGTGGCTGAGTATGAGAGCTGTTCAGAAAGGAGCTGGAACTTGAGGAGTTTAAATTCCATACAGATTTGTTGGGCTCGAATCTTTGCTTGTTGGAACTGTAAACGTTAGAGATGATAATGTTACTGAAACAAATCTGTATGATAGATGTAAGTAAATGGATTTTCCTCTGTTAATGCAAGCCTCAAGCTCATATAGTCATATGAAACACTGTACTATTATAGTAGGTGAGCTTTTGATGGTTTACCTTGACAAACCAAGGGTAACAGCATTCTGAACTTCCCTGAGTGAAGATAATGTGGCCAGCAGCTTTGCAAATGTTTCAAAAGTTGAGGCTCCAGAAGGAACTTCGAGAGACAGGGAACTGTATCCATAAACCGTTAAGTGCGCCACGCTTTGCTTGAGGTGTGCAATTCCTGTCTGCAGATTTCTGAACGCTTCAACAGAATGGGGAGAGGCAGAGGAAAGGCTGACAAAGTCAAGGTCATTATCATCTTCTTCTACACTTCCATCTGATTTCAATGAAGTGACTCCAAAATTGGTTGCATCTCTTCCTGTCCATGAACTTTTCCCTTCGGAGGAGTAGTAATCATGGGATGGTACAAAAAGGGGATACTCATCGCTGGCCCAAAAAAAAAAAAAAACAAGATGGTTCAAATCTCTGAACCTAATGGAGAAACAAACCATTAATATGGTTTACCTTGGAGAAGATGGATGTGAGTTCCAATAAGAATCTCGTTGCCATATTCTTGAACACGAACCCTGAGACAAAATAATGCAAAACTTTCATTATAGTTAATCAACCATTTTCCAGATGAATATATAGTCCATATGGATTTCCTATATAAAACATTGCATGAAGTGTGTGTATGTGATCTTCCTACTACACTTTAAGCCACTGTTTAGCATAAAACTGAGAGAAGGATGTTTTTGCATCTACCCCGAAACCCAAATTATGAATTGCAGGCACTGAGAGCTTCTGGACAACAAGATTCAGAAGCTGCACCATGTACCTGATCCAACCACCAACGATGGGAAATTAAATTTACCAAACTACCAAATTAAAATATAAAAGATGGTAAATGGTCTGCAGGAGTATGAGATATACTTAGAAGATGCATATCCATATATCTTAAAAAGAATTGTCCCACAAAATGACAGTTTTAAAACGAGAATATGTTACCCTAAAGAGGCTGCGAGCTCTTTTGGTGGAACAGAGAGTGGGTTGAAACCTTGTGGCAAGAGAGCATTGCAGATTTGATCATATTGTCCACTAGACCCATCTTTGTTCTGCTTATCTAGTGTCACCTGAACAGAGTTAAAATTAGTTAATCATCCTAATAAATGTGCTCGGTGACACAGCCATCTGGAGAGTCCTAATTTGCCTCTAGAAGAAACAAGATATGTTTACAACTTCTTTTAGGTAAAGAACTCTATATGTTCTACTAAATCTCTATTTTAATAACTTAATACTAAAATTGGATCACACTTACCCTAGATAAAGGGAATAATTTGCATATCTGTTTCATAGCCAAAGCCTGTTTATAAAGGCGTTCTGAGGTAAGCTCGATCTGTAAGTCATAAATGTTGGATTAGTGTTCATTCATATGAGATTGGATTAAAAAAAAATGAAAGATAGACAATAAATGTATGAGTTTTAGTAAAGGACTAGTTCAAGCATAGGATTAACGTATTATGAGTCCTAGTAGATCTTACATAAACCAAGTAGTGATTGCCAATAGTATCCGAAAAATGGTTATCCAATTGGCGAAATCGGCTCTTCTCGAACTGCAGAAATGAGAGAGAAAGAAAGAGATGAGACAGCTAACATTAACCATGGCAAAAGCATCATAGAAAAAAATAACGTAAGTGTCACATTACAGCAACATTAGTTGATTCGATAATGCCATATCTCTCTTTCAGATTGCGGGATAGAGTCTGAAATGTGGTTTTGCCTGCATCATGAATTAGATATTTAGACTAGTTATCTCGAAGGCGATGCCAAAAAAATGAATTTCTCAAGGAATATCTTCAGACTTCGCTGCAAGTCCTCCACTTTTAGCTGGAGCTTCTCCCGCAACCTAACAAGCTTCTCATTCTGAAGCGCCAACCAACAATGTTGACTCATTGCTTTCTCCTGGTAATTTGTCAAGAACATACGCATCAGATATCATTTTAGCAAGAAAAAGCAAATTACTTCACTCAGCAAATAGCGCATAACTAAACCTTTCTGATAAACAAGCGACTTAATCTCAAGTATGAAACTTCCCGACGGTTCTTCAATGGGTCTAACCTAACTTTGTATTCATTTAAGCTGCACAAATTACCAAACAAAGATCAAACGGAAGATCTTACTTAAATTACCAGAAATTAATTCCAAAAAATTCAATTTTACCTGCGATTAACACAAGCTACACATATTGAAGCGCGAAACGATCTGTGGCAAACAGCACATTTACCAGATTTCTCCATCGATTCTTCGCCGACTTAAACCAAAATCCTCCTTCAAATTAAGAAACCCAACACAATCAATCTGTAAATTCGAACGAAAAATACCCATAAAGTTCAAATACAAAGCTAAACAACGGAATCGTTGAAATATCAAGAGACGTTAGACGGAGAGTTAGAAGACTCGGATAGAAATTAACCGGTAAATTCCGTCGGCGCCGGAGAAACGTAGCGTCTGGTGTACGTCTGAGGAGGAAGCGGGAAGATTTGAGAAGCGAAGAAGGAGGATTGAATTTGAAGGATAGCGACATTGCGTGAAGCAGTGGGAAATTTACGAGATAGAAGAAGAAGAAGAAGTAAAGACTTTTTGGATATTTAGTTACGTGTAGAGCACTTTCCAAGTCTTTTCTTATTTTCTTACAGTTTTACACTTTTGGTCCCTTTTTTTAACCTTTTTTTACTTTTACTCTATAAACTCTTTTATCTTTTGTTAAATGATCTTTTACTCTTCAAAAGAATAATTAACACCCAATGTAATTACCTTTTTAAGTGTTGAATTTACTTGACTAGGTAATATTGAGTTACTTATCCTTACGAGTATGAATTATTAGACAGATTGATGAATCGTAGTTTAAATGTTTTGTAATAATATTTGTTTTCAATAATCCAATCAATAAATCTCAATCTATAATTTAAACATTAAACTTATCAGATGGCAAGTAGCATTAGCCTAGTGACAAGTGGTAAGTCCACAAGAAGCATGCGCACTTGCACATTCTGGGATCGAGTCCCCCGCTTGCATTTGCAAGAACTTGGCTAATGAGCCGGTCATTTGTGACCCAATGTTGACAAAAAAAAAAATTTGATCAGGTGAGATTGGACAACTATCTAAAATTAAATTTTGTAATAAATGGTTTTTTAATCACTTAACCAAAAATATTATCTCAAATATTTTCTTACATTTGATGCTATAATTTTATATCAAACTTGTAAAACAACTT
>JAKUCM010003458.1:0-15399 GCA_023374145.1 Lepidium sativum
AACATCGGTAGATTATAGCCGCGAGCAAAAATATATCTATAGTGATTATTTTATATGAAGTCCATTCTTTTATAAAACTTATATGCGACCTATATCAATTTTTTGTCAATCCATTGCTTATGTCTTGTCTAGGTTTCCAATAACCCTAACCAAACCTAAGAGAGTGTTTTTTATTATTAACTTATATATATATATATACTAAAAAAAGTTTTGAAATAGGAAAATCGTATAAAATATTATTGTATGTAATTGAGGTAATTAAGAACCTAAATTTTTAATAAAAAAACATAAGCTACAAAAAAAATCGTAGTACTTATAACTTAAGGCAAGAACAAACGAAACTAGACTAAATATATCTAGTAATTATTTTATGAAATAAAAGATTTTCCAATATTCGGGTAATTCCAGTTTGCACTGAGTACATATATAGTTGCATGTCGTTAACTTTGATGTGAAAGAAAGCACGTAATTGACTAATATAGGGTGAGTGAAAATTCAATTGTTCTAATGAATATTCTTATTCTTATATATAATTAAAGTCTCTATAATTAAATGAAAATGATTAATTGACTTCAACAGCAAGTGGGAAGTAAAGTAATATTTTATGTTAAGTTATGTGAAGGATTTATTTCCTTCAAAGCTCAATAATATGCGGATGTGTTTATATGTATTGCAGTATTGGTTATATCTAAAAATGAAAAGAAAAAAGTGTTTCCAATAGTAAAAGTAAGGAGACAAGAGTGATGATTTCATGGTCACTTTCACCAACACTAATCTAAGAGCATGTTAAGCACACACTTTATATCTCTTCTTTTCTTTTTATTGTGTGAAATGTGAAGAGATTCTTCTTTCTCGAGTCTGCTTTGGTTTCCTCTGTGATTTTTGTCGCTGATTCGTTTTATTCACTTGCGGTTATTGTATCATCTCAAACTAGTAAAAATAAAAATACATACATATAGGCCAATATGACTAATTTTGGTCACTATTACAACTTACTTAGCCTGCTGGTAATAGGGATGGTTTAGGAGAAGGTGTAATTATGTTGTTTCTAATTTCGATATTCGCTGATAACTAATTTCAATGCTATTTTTGGAGGATTAGTAAGGTTTCAATCCCGATATTAATTGTTCATCGATTGAATTATACGACTGAAATAGTCGTAAATTTAAAAGAAGAATTATGCGACCAAAAAAAGATTTAGTCTAAAGTCGAGTTCTTTGTAATTTGGTGTTACGACGATTTAGCTAATGACTTTTATATTAGAGGTTCGATTCATTCTTACCACATATAGTAAATTAAAAAAGAGATTTCAAAATATGAATTTTAGGTCGTGGATCGGATTTTATCAATCTAATTGTTAATAACAAAAATCATGTGTTAGACAATTCTAGTTATTATCATAATCGACAGTTATTGAATATTTATGTGACTTTATTGATCTCTCTTGTTCTCTATGTCATATAAAATATATTTAAATATGGTGACCAACAATATTCAATGGTAATGTGTTGTGAATATGATCGTGTTGACAAATTTCACAACAAAGATAATGTAATGGATAAGAGCTAATAATAGGAAACCATAAACATGGGAGCTATCCATAAATGCACGGGACATGCTTTGCTTTCATTCTTCACTCTCATTATGACTGCAACAAGTTTGTGTGCGTTTTTGTTTTATCCATTTGATTAAGATCCTTAAATTCCTATTTTAAAGGAAACCAAATTGCTTATTGTGTCGCCCCATAATTCTGTTCCTCATCATAGTTCTAATAAATCGATGCATCATTGAATGAGAAAGTAAGGAACAAGCTAAATGAATTTACCGTTGTGGCAGTTAAAAACATATATATACATATATATATATATATGTATATATATATATATTTGTCAGCATATATTAACTACAAATTTTGGAAATTAAAGAAAAAGATCAATGTTTACAAACATTTTTAATAATAAAAGCACTTAAATTTTTTTGATAACTCGTCTAGATAGTTTGACTTAATCCTACTGAAATTCTACCATACTCAATAAATATGATATCCATTGCTAAATCGACTTCTGTAGTTTACTGCAAAGATAAACAAACTATATATAGTCCAAATAATTGCTTCTATTTCTGCGTGTAACAATTCTTTTTTGAATTTCTTTAATCTCCATACATTTTTCCTCTATCAGGGAAGTAGAACGAGCCAATACCTAAAATTATATATTTGAATCCTCACTATATATGATTATATATATTCTTTTCTTTTGATCTTATATATATAAAGATGAACCAAGTAGTGAACCAAGGTTGTACTTACTCGGGAGACCAAACCTGATTAATCCATTGCAACTGAGATAATGAACTACAGTTTCCATTTCAAAAGAATCTCAAGTTAAGTGGTTCGGTAAACAAACTCCACTCTAGTGAAAACAACTAAAACCAACCTTTTCCTAAATACTAGATTTAGACCACAGAATATCATGAAAAAATGTAGCGATTATCTAGTATAGAGCAGTTTCTTAAGTCCAGATATTTACAAATGGGTTGCAAAGTCCTTCAAGGCCCAATTTGAGTCTTAAAGAAAAAAACAATTGACCATTAAATATATAACTTTTGTAATATTATTACTCTTAAGATCCGTTGTAACACACAAGTTAATTTCAAATTATGAAATCCGGGTTCAAACCGGCAGCAGAATTGTTTTTTAAAATGTTGAATGTATTTGGGCAATGCCAATCGATATATATTCTATGTGATTGACCCAAAGCTCGTTGACTGATATGCTTCGTCTCTATCATGGTATATTAGAGTATGTCTAATGGGGTTCTTTCAAAAGGTTCTTATGAATAATAATAAAAAAATTACAAATGGGAAGAGACAAGTGAGAAAAGTCTCTTAATTGAGAACCTTTAGAGCATGTTTAATGGTGAGACTATAAGAGTTTCATATAACTAAAAGTAATAAAAAGTAAGAAAATGGTGAGATTATGCTTGATATGTCTCTACATAATGAGACCAATAATACATTTCATAGAAACCAATGATACATTTTATTAAATTATTACTAAACAATTTCTGAGATACATTTTAGAGTATCACCATTAAACATGTATTTAGAGACCCTACTAGAACCTCAAGTGTCACATGTATGATTATAATTGGTTATTCTTTTAGATAGATTAAAATATTATTTTTGTTTAAGAGACTCATAGAGTCTCTTGCCATTGGAGGTGGTCTTAGGATTCTCGTTCTATCCCATAATTTGTGTACTCTTTAGAAATTTTTTTAAAAAATAGTTTTATGTATTTTTTTGTATATTGAATATTGATATATATTTTATTTACATAATTTATAGTAATATTCTTAATTGTAATTATTCATATTTTTCAAATTATTTTTTGTATGTGTAGCATAATTTTTTGATTTAATAGTATTTTGAGAATATATTTTGATGTAAACTTCTAGTCTTTCAATTTTTGTACCATTCATAATTCTTAAAATTCTCGTGTGTAACGGAAATTACTTGGAAAGTAAATCTAATTTTTCGAACTAATTGTTCTTTATCCGTATTATGATTTCTCGTCTTCTTTTTCGTTATGCCCAAAACTATCCATCATAATCAATTTACTTATTTAGTTGTATCTTATATATAATCAAGTACCATTGAATCAAAATAAAAAAAGAGTTATTTTCAAATTGGATTATTTTTAGTGTGTCGATTTTAATACCAATTATAGAACATAGTATAATTCTATACGAAATATCTAAAAGTTTAAATGAAAAATATAAATTCTAATATGTGAGCCAAAATTAATATTAATTGTTAATAATGTTAACGGCTAAATTTCTAAAAACGCGTACGTATTGTAACCGCAACCGCAATAAAACGGCCCATAGGCTATTTTAATAAAATTAAAGAATAAAAAGAAAACTTTTGTATTAGAAAAATAAAAAGAGAAAGAGAAGCCTATTTTCAGGCCCAAAACTGGATAAGGATGTGTAAATTTTTAGTTCTTTGTACTTAAGTTTCAAATTGAAGTTGGAACTATACTTCCCTCGGCCCACAAGTCAAGATGGGCTAACTCGTTTCTCTTTGTAAATATAATTATTGCTTATAATACAACATTTAAAATTTCAAAATTGGTACTACAAAATGTGGCTAGATAAAAAAAAAGCTAGGACAAAAACTTATCTTATATCAGTCCAATCTTGAATCTATAATACCACCATAGATTCTTCCTTTTAATTTAAGTCTAAGCGAACGCAGACCTCGTTACCAAAAATATTGCTCCAATTGTGATATTCTTACAAAAATATATGTATACGTACATTTTACGTTATATAAATGCATTTAGAGAAAGAGGGAGAGAAACAAGAATTTAATGTGAAAAAAATGTGTTGCCGAATCATGAATGCCTCGTGAATAAATTGACAATTCGACTGTTTATTATATACAGCCAAACAAATAGAATCCAAAGAGAAGAATACACAAGGTGATAATTGATAAAATATGAACAGTTCTGATTTCGACGTAGAATTTAGGTTATGGCTTGTGGTACATGAGTTTGTATTTTTGTGATCGATCACCATCTAGATTCGCATTAGATCAAATTGTATGTTTGTTTTGTTAAACAAGTGATTTGAGTCTGATGTTAAAGGTTCAAAGTCAAGATATTTATATGGTGTTCATAAAGATGTGAAATAAATGATTATGAAGATATATATTCGATTAAAGTAGGTTTTGCATGTGACTATCAAATCCCATGTTCGATGCTGCACCATCAGTCATAAAAAGCACAACTTTTAGTGGGTCTCTGATGTATAATCACACCAAATATAATTTCTGAGGGTGAACAAACGAAATTGGATTGTGTCTTATCTTCTGTTTTTTCTATCAATTTTTCTGAATAAAGAATTAGTAGATAAATAACCTTCACAACCACAACCAAGTTGAGTTAATCCGTTGAGAATTCATTCTAGTTGCTACTAGAAATTTGTTTTAGATTTAAGTTTGGAAATTTTCTACTAAATTTTTGTTTTCTATAGATAATTAGATCGACAAACTTTAATATATAGTCCAAAACACTCTTTGAAACTTTTTTAAAATATTTTATATATAGTGGTTTCCGAAACTCTTTTTAATATTTCATATATGGAAGAGAATGGTCGAACCTTTTAACTGTTATTTGGTCAAAACCATGATACTAAAACTATTAGATGATCTTCTAAGACCATTTCCATTGGTCAAGAAATTTTTTTGAGTTTCTAACTAATAAAATAAAAATACTTTTAATTTAATTTTTATTTAATTTTTTTTAAATGTAATATCTAGTTAAAACATGACAAGCGACAATAAAAGTTTTAGAAACGCCTCTAAAAATTGTTGTTTAAGAATCCCTACTATTGGGGAGCTCTAAATCACTAGATACCAAAGTTCTAATATAAATAATATGCACATAAACAATTTCTACCTCCATGAATACATAAAAATAGCTATATATGGCTAGATGAGTAAAATGTGTGAATTAAGTTGGTTACAATATTAAATGTTTCATTGACCACATAGCTTGTATAAGTGATTATAAAGTGCAACCAACCAGCAGCTAAATTCTAATAAAGCAATCAATACACCAAAGTTTAACACAAGCCGTTATTAGTTACACATTTTTGTCATTGCTCCAACCACTTTAATATTTAGATACACCTAAATTCATATCATATTTTTATCTCATCGTTTCAATTACGACGTTCAAATTTTGTATTTGTGAGGATATGAAAGATTGCGTCTTATGATCAATAGGCGTCGTCCGTACTATAGTTGTGTAGTTAAATTGATTGGTGTACTTTTATGATCTTAATCACTTTCCTCAAGTCTTAACCACTGGTCTAGTTGATTTGATTGGTGTGATGATTAATTGATCATTAATTATAACAATTATAAATAACAAGATATAAAATCGAATTAATGTTCAAAATTGATTTCACAATTTTAAATGTTTAGTACTAATAAGTGAGAAAAATATCCCTTAAAGTCAAAATTGTTATTCTTGAAAACGACAACCAAGCCAAACTAAGAGGGTACTACTTCTATAATTAGAGAACAAAATTAAATGTATACAAAAAATAGCCAACCAATAAATAATTTTATACAAAAGTCCATGCATGCATATATGGACACAATGACACATTCGGATAACAACTAAAGACTTTATAGACTCATTCAAAAAAAAAAACTAACCAAAAATCTTAATAAGGTAATTTGAAGTGTTTTTTAAAGTGATGAAATGTCTATTTTTTTATGTTTTATATATATTAGAATTAAATTTTAAGTAGTGGTATTTATTAGAAAATATATATTTTTGGTTATTGTAAATGGTTTGCTCTTTTTCCCCACAGCCAGAGTGGCAATGTAAGCTTTTCTTAAGCCCCACACACTATATGATAATATTTCTAATGTTTAATGGTATTTATTTCGAGTACATGTTTTCTTATCATTATTGATACACTTTATATCGAATCACTAATACTTTAGTCTCGTTTGGTATGAAGTATGACTAATGTTGTAGCCTACTATGTAATAAATTTATGGTAAGTTTAATTATTGGTCATATTTTTAAGAAGTTAACTTAATAAAGTAAAAAAATTTACACTCCAAATAAATGCTCCATCTAACTTGTCATTACTAACTTAAATGATATGTGATCCAAAAAACAACATTAGCTTATCAAAGTAATAAGAAGCACATGCCTCTCACGGGATCTCAAAAACTTTTACTAAATTCTCCATTGTAATCTATCTTTCGATTAGCTTATTACAAGGGTATTATAGTCATTTCACATTACTGGTACGGTTTCCAGACTCAACAAAGCGATGAACCCGAGACCATTGCCGAGCTCTATTCTGTTCCATAGCCATTTCCATGTGACCTTCTCTCTCTCTTTACTCTCAAAAATTTGTTTCTTTTTTTCCTTTTTTATTTACAGAGACAAAGATCAGTTCTTTTTTCATTTGTTAATGATTTCTCATGACCCTGTTGGATTCAAACCAAACCCACACGAGAGAATGATGAGAAACAGATCATCACCCATTTTGATCCTAATGTTTTAATAATTTCTTAAATCGAACACCAAAGAGATCTAACGACTATTTCTCTACATTTCTCCCAACTCTCTGTCCTTTGTAAGCTCCATTTCATCTCAAACAATGTCTGTTGAGATAAAGAAACCTAACAGTAACAATACGAAGAAGAAGAAGACAGGTTTCATTGTCAAAATGCAGCTTCATAATCACAATAGAGGAGGAGGAAAGAAAAGAAATCACTTGTTTTTCTTCTTCTTCAGGAATTATTACACATGGATCGTTTGGTTATTCCTCTCTCTTTATTTCTTCACATCTTATTTCTCCGGCGAAGATCAATCCTCACCGTCGATACATCTCTTATCTAATCACAAAACGTCGTCGTCTCTCCCTTCTCGTGCTCTCATCGAATCTTCCGCCATTAACACCACTTCCATTGGTATAATAAAAACATCAACTTTTACTCTCTTTTTTCTCAAAAGATTGAATTTTTTACAATGAAGACATCGACTTTCGTTTTTAATTTTCTCTGTGTCATCAAAAAAATTGATTTTTTTGATAAAGATTCATCTCTACTTTAAGGTATATTCAGCGGAATGAAGATATATGTTTACGATTTACCAGCGAGATTCAACGATGATTGGGTTAAATCATCAGACCGTTGCTCAACTCATCTTTTCGCGGCGGAGGTAGCGATTCACCGTGCGCTTCTCTCCGATTCCTTCGTCCGTACGTTAAATTCAGATGAAGCTGATTTCTTCTTCGTCCCTGTTTACGTCTCCTGCAACTTCTCAACAACAAATGGCTTCCCTTCTCTAAGCCACGCTCGCTCTTTAGTCCGCTCAGCCGTTGATTTCCTCTCCGTTGAATACCCGTTCTGGAACCGGACTCAAGGCTCCGACCATGTCTTTGTCGCTTCTCATGACTTCGGCGCGTGTTTCCACGCGATGGTAAGTTCTAAAAAGACTCGTTTTTTACACCAAATAAGGATAAGACATTGATTTTGGATATTGTTTTGTGAAGGAGGATATGGCGATCGAGGAAGGGATTCCAGAATTTATGAAGAAATCGATTATATTACAAACATTTGGAGTTAATTACAAACATCCATGTCAAGACGTGGAACATGTTGTGATTCCTCCTTATATTCCGCCGGAAAGTGTTGAAACAGCTATAGAGAAAGCTCCGGTGAACGGACGGCGAGACATTTGGGCGTTTTTCCGAGGGAAAATGGAAGTCAACCCTAAGAATATTAATGGACGCTTTTACAGCAAGTGCGTGCTTACTGAATGTTTTCTTGACTTTTGACTCTTTTTTTTTTTGTTAATTTTCCTTATTAATTACTAAAAAGCTATTTCTCCGGTGTGAAGGGGAGTAAGAACGGCGATTTTGAAGAAATTCGGTAGGAGGAGACGGTTTCACCTAAACCGGCACCGGTTTGCTGGTTATCAATCTGAGATGGTACGATCAGTGTTTTGTCTATGTCCACTTGGGTGGGCTCCATGGAGTCCTCGGTTAGTGGAATCCGCCGTGTTAGGATGCGTTCCGGTAGTTATCGCCAATGGTATTCGATTACCGTTCTCGGAGATTGTACGGTGGCCGGAGATATCTCTCACGGTGGCAGAGAAAGACGTGAAGAATCTAAGGAAGATTTTAGATCACGTGACGGCGACAAATTTGTCTGCGATACAAAGAAACTTACATGAGCCGGTGTTTAAACGGGCCCTATTGTACAATGTGCCTATGAAGGAAGGTGATGCCACGTGGCAAATTCTCGAGGCGTTGCGGAGGAAAGTCGATGATCGGTCTTATAGAAGGTCAAGGGTCCTACAGCCAACGAAACGGTGACACGTAAGATGGATGCCAGGCTGGATTTTCCATACCGAGACAAAACTGGAATGTCTCTTGTAGGAACCATAACGTGAAGGGCACGTGAGATGTTTTGCTGAGCTGGCAATCACTGAGTGGATCTAAATGTGTCTTTGGGAAGTGAAAGTGTAAAGTATTGCTGACGTGTAATTCTTTTTGGATGATTAGGTGTATTATTCTTTGAATATAAATGATTTGTTTTATCGAATTGCAAAGATAAATATATCTATCTCCACATCGGTTAATTTGCGTCAACGCTGCGATCGGATCTGAATTTTAGTTGACCATCGTTAAATATAATTAGCAAATAAAAAAGTAATTATGAATTGGAGAAATGATGAATAAAATTGAAATTAAAGGATAGTGGTATATAGGGAAAGATGAAAGACAGAGTAATGTGAGTAAGAAACAGCTAGTGTGTCAGAAGAAGATGCATATATCAATAAATGTAATAATATTCTTTATTATGTAGAGTATATAATCTTTATCTACTCATATGTTTTGCAGGTCCACTTACTTTTCTAATCTTATGTCTTGTAAACATCAACAAAACAGTACAACCATCAATGATATTATAAATATAACCTATGTTTATTATTAAGTCATTATCTTTGGATTATGTAATTATAATTAGTGAAAAAGAATTATTAAAACTACAACAATAGTCTCTTCTTTCCATTCCCATACGTGTTTGGTACCACCACTTCTAAAAGCTTTTGTTCCAAAGAGTGAAAGTAGAACTGATTTGAGATAGTGAGGACCAATTCTATTTTCGTATACAAAATTTGTGAATTGTAAGATGTATACTTGATTGCATGATCATTTTATCGGACTATAATTGGATAGGTGAATCCTGATTTATAAACCAAAGTCTCTAAACCTCAAATTTTATTATGCATGGCTACACAAATTTTTAGAATCGATTAAATACAAAAGAAATTTCCTAACTATTTTTTTTTTCTTTTAAAACAATTTGATGTCACCTTAGGAAAACGATTGCATCATATATTTTCTTGTTCTGTCCGTGAAAAAACAATGACCATTAACATAAATTAGTTAGAAAAGAAAGTGACACAGTACCGAATCTAAAGTGGCATGATCATTGGTGAAGTACCATTACGTGGCTCTAATTATTGGTCAGAGGGGGCCTAGAACTTGGACCTATGATCTGATCTTAAAACAAAATTTATATAAAAGGGCTTTGCAAAAATATTAACTTTAGTAAAAGGGCCTAATCATTAGTTTGTTGGGCCGGCTCCTACAAAATTCCAAATATTTATCCTAGGTTCTTTTTAAGTTGTGTCTATAGAAGAAAAAAGCTTGATTCGATTTACTTGTGTAGGCTCGGTTCGGTTTACTTGTGTAGGCTCGGTTCGGTTTTTCTAATTTCTTTCTGTTAAAAAGGCGAGCATACAAATTATTCTTCATCTTCTTCTTCTTCTTCTCAAGTGTTTGGATTTTTGGTTACTTTTTCTTCCAAAGTTTGGGAAGGTGAACAAAGAGAAGTCGCAAGGATGGAGAGAGTGATGAACATTATAAAGCCGAAGCCTGATCCCAAACAACTCTTGCGTGATTGGCAACGCAAATTGCGTCAGGAGTGCCGTAACATCGAACGCCAAATCCGAGGTTCCATTCAGATCTCCTCACGCCTTTTCGTATTGCAGTTTTTGGTTGCTAAATTAGGGTTTTTCAACTTGGGATGAACTTGATTGAATTAGATTCTGGTTTAGATTGATTGGCTGATCGCAGCCGAAAGAGCGCTGCTGAATCGAGTTGGGATCGGATGATCTCTTAGTGGAATTTGGTTTCTGCTGTTTTTTTAAAAAAAATTTTGGTCGTCTGATTGGATTGAGTCTGTGGAATTCGGAATTTGTTTCGTTTTCAGATATACAGAAAGAAGAGAGAAATGTACAAAAAGCTATTAAAGAGGCTGCAAAACGGAATGATATGGTCTCAGCTAAGGTATGGAATTTTTGGTAAAGTCTTTACCTTTGTGAACTTGTGATATCTGGTTTATCAAAAATTTAGCTTTTCTATTTTCTGGAACATTTGGCTTTCTCTGATTTCAGTCCACCTTTTTCTAGGCACTTGCTAAGGAAATTGTGGGTTCCAGAAGAACAGTGAACCGGTTATATGAAAACAAGGCACAGATGAATTCGATATCGATGCACCTTGGGGAGAGTGTTGGTATAGAGCTCTCATTTCCATCATTTCTCATACTGTGTTTCCAATATGATTGTTATTACATATTCCTTTTTATACACTCACCATCTTCTTTTCCATTGAAATCTGCAGCAATTGCTCGAACAGTTGGGCATCTGTCCAAGAGTGCAGAGGTTATGAAGCTTGTCAATGATCTCATGAAGGCTCCACAAATGGCTGCAACGATGCAGGAATTCAGCAAAGAGATGACTAAGGTACTTTAAGGGTTTCATTCTCTGGTTGTTGATCTTATATGGGTACAGAGTATAGACAAAAATAACATCTTTAAGTATCGTACTACTTTTTTGTTTGAAGATTCGGAGCTGTGCTCACTGCTTTGCACTTTATAGAAACCCTGAGTGGATCCGTTGCTACTTTGATATGTGCAGGCTGGAGTAATTGAAGAGTTTGTGAATGATGCTCTTGACAATGCCTTAGATTCAGAGGATATGGAGGAAGAGATCGACGAAGAGGTTGATAAAGTATTGACTGCAATTGCTGGAGAAACCGTTGCAGAGCTCCCGGAGACTGTTAGGAAGGAAATGATAAAGGTACCTGCTCAGAAGGCAAGCACTTCCCGCGAGGTAAGCCCATCTAACAAAACTATTGCACGCTTACAAGAATATGAAGAAAGTTTGATACTTTCGAATTTCTGTGTGATTAGATATTGAAAGTGTGAAATTTCTTTTTCTGCAGGAAGAGGCAATTGCAGAGGGTGTTGATGATGAGGAAGAATTGGAGGAAATTAGAGCTCGTCTCGCTAAAGTTAGATCCTAACTGTGATTCAAAATGGCTCTTAAATCGCAATTCTTGATTGATCCGAACAAATGAGAACATAAAAATATCGAAATGTATTGTATAATATAATTGAAATATCGTATATTTTTAATAGGATGTCATATCATCAGCTACATACTTTTTGTTAACATTTTTTTGTTTTCATGATGTTATCATCCGAAATTGTCAGTCTAACTAATAAAAGGTTCATTGGTTTTTTTTAACACAACTTTCTTTCATCAAATTAAATGATGAGAGTTACAACGAGTTCGAAAAATAGAATACACCAAACCGCAAATAACAACATAAACATAGATAAACTTTTAGATGGAGAACACTCAACACACTGGAAAATTTAGATAGAAGGCGGAGCAATGATCTCGATTCTTGATAAATGTAAATCCACTCCTAATTTTGTCATGGCATGGGCAGTCAATCATAATTGTGAGCTCTTTAGCCTGAAGGCAACAAGCTTTGATGAAGCCATAACCAGACTAATCTGTCTAATTATTAGATATTTTAAATATTTAATAAGTCTAATAACCAAATAAGCTTCATAAATGTTCTCACTAAGGTCTACAAGATGTCTATCCTCAAAAAACGATTTTAATAGGTTAGATAGAGAGAAAATAAACAGATACTTTAATGCACTTGAGCCCCAAAAACAAAGGTCATTTGGTACAAAGCTTGTAGAAATTCTAGGTGAGACACACCAACTTCTATTTTAGGAAGGAGTCGCCGCCGTCATCAACAATGCAACAGACGACACCGAAATCTCGTCGGAACTCTCGTAGAGCTAAGGATAAAAAACATATGAAGGTGATCATGGATCTATTCATGTTGTCGCTGAAAATATTATTGAAGAACTTAATCCTAAAACAAAACAGTTTTATGATAACGCTAAATGCTGCAAATTAAGTTAGTTAAACATCTTCTCGAGAAGTTCCAGATCTGGCCACTCGATGGAAATCCGGGATGCATGGGATGAGACCGAGAGAAGATGCAATAGAGGGGAAGAAGAGAGAGGCATACCAACTGTCTATGTGGCGTGGTGGAGATGAAGATGAACTCAGCAGAAAAATTTTAGCCGAAGACAGAGTTAAGATTTACCCATAGAAAACCTCATTCTAAGAGGAAGAAAATAATTGTGCTGTCGTCGAAGGTAACTGTGTCCCCAAAAGAACAAGAGCTTTTGCAACTCGTGATTCCTATGCCCGTGGCCAATAGTCTCTTTGGCATCAAAGATTTGGTTTGTGAAGGAGATTTCGATTGCCGAGCTTGAGAGAAAAAACTTATCTATTTTGTATAAAGGTTTTTCTAAGAGAGAAAAAGTTTATTATTTTTAAGAGAGCCAAGTTTTTTTTGAATGGTACAATAAAGTCTAAGATTTCATTCATTTCCGAATATGAAAAAAAAAGTTTTGAATTATTTTTCATTATTATGAGTAGAGGGTCTATTCTTTTGTCCATCCAGATTGTCCATCTGGATAAAGATAAAAATTGTTGTTTTTTATATACAATTATTTGATTCATCTAGATGCAGCATCTGGATGATTTTGACAAAATCATTCAAAATTTTAGAAAATTTTGGATGAGTTTAAATGATTCATTCAAAGGGAGATGAGTTTGTAAAAATAATTAAAAAACTAAAATACCCCTAAAAACTAAAAGCAAAATTGAAAAAATTAGGGCTCTTATCGGCTCTCGGCTCTTGGCTCTCGACTCTTCTCCTCCCGGCTCTTCGGCCTTCTCTTCTCTTCTCTTCTCTTCTCTTCTCTTCTCTTCTCTCGAAGCTTCTCTTCTTGTCGTCTCGACCATTGTCTTTGTTCGACCAATACAATTTTGTAACGATTTTGGTGTAAATATAATTTAGATCATAAAAAGATAAATTACTACAAACATGTCATTTTTAGTTATTTACTTACATATTACTTCAAACTAATTTACACAAATGTACAAAAAAACATAAGTTCATCCAAACAGATCATCCCGATGTAATTTTCAGATGGGAAAAGAACATCGTCATAATATATTAGATATTTATTTTATTAAAAATATGTGTGAGATATTCTTTACGAAAATGCTAGGTTTTAAGTTATGATAGTTTGCCAAAACTGAATATATTGTCGTAAACCATATTAAGGATTAAATTCTCTTTTGTAAAGTTAATTGGGTATATCTTGTTTGAAATTTCTTCCCTTAATGAGATTTATGATCAAGCCTAAATTTATTTTATATTTTTGTGGTTTTTTTGTCAACAACAACAGTTGAATAACTATATCTAATTTTTATATAAACTTTATTATGTGAAAACTTGTTTGTGATATTCGAACCTAAATTTATTGAAAGATTATTTTACTGAGAACAAGTGATTCAATGGTAGTAATCACTTTACAAATTTTCAAAACACTAGAGTTCGATTCCTTTCCGATACAAGAAGAACGAAAAAAAGGATTTAAAGATATGAATTTGGCTATAAATCGAATCTTGTTGATCTAACTATAATAGTAAAGTTGATAACAAATTTTTTATTGAAAGTTTGTGTGGCTTGTTTTGATTAAACTTTAAATTCTAAAAAGGAAAGAACATCAAAGTGTTGAAAGAAATTGTGAATGAGTTAACTTAATCAACATTTCCAAACAAATAGATGACATTTGTATTAAATCTGGAATTGATTACTAGATCGAAAAACTTGGAGGCATCTCCTGCAAGGTACTCTTGTTCATGTTGCAAAGATAAAATCCATCATCTTTGGCAACGACTAAGCACGAACCTTTACAATCACATCAGTTTCTCTAATTAAGAACATCAACAATCGCTACGTTTAAGAACTTAAAGGTGATTAATAGCTGAATACGGAAAAAAAGATAGAAGTAGTAATAAACAACGTCGGTCTGGTTACTTTGGTAGATATTACTTTGGTGATTTACGTCAATTTAACAATAGAGATAACGTGTTTTATAAGAACCTTTCGTTTAGGATCCTGAAGAGTCTTTCTCTCACTTGCAACGATTGTGGTTGAGACCACTTTATTGACTTTGGAACATCTTCAATATACTATCAAAATATCTAAATTTTTTGAGAAACAGCGTATTGAAATAAAAAATCAATTTGGTATCTTAATCACAATTTGACATTTAACTATTGATTTGTTACAATTTTCTTTTGGCAATTCAGGTGTTAAGGCAAACATAAAATTTACATGTGGTAATTGATTTTTTTTAACTTATAACTGGCTTCAGATTTTTATAATAACCATTATGACTTAAGATTTGGAATATGTTTTAATTAAAATGAATTAGCTAATAACTATAAGTTTTCAATTAATTAAGAAATTAACTATAGGTTTTTGTAAATTAAAAATTAACTATGAATCCTATCATCAAAATAACAATCAGATCGAAATACTCATATATATATATATGTTAGGCATATAAGTAAACGCCTAAATATGTAACTAAAACGCGTGTATCTCTCTCTCTCTC
>JAKUCM010003459.1:0-68896 GCA_023374145.1 Lepidium sativum
ACTTGAACTTTTTTGGTAAAACAATTATATATTAAAAATTAAAAAAATTTCCTCCGCACAAAAATCCTTATTGCATCATCAACCTAACCCCTCATCATATAATGATCACCTTTCTTTCTTTTTTTTTTTCTCTTAAAATATTGCAGACTTATACACATATATATACATATATATGTATATTATATCGCTGCCTCAAGAGGAATTAAAATCTTCACAAAACAAACAAACATAAAAGTATGAATAATAATAATATGAACCCATCTCTCTTCCAAAATTACACTTGGAACACAAACATCATCAACAACAACAAGAATGATGATCAACAACAACACCATAATGATCCAATCGGTATGGCCATGGACCAACAAACTCAGCTTCACATCTTCAACCATTTCTCTTCTTCTCATTACCTTCCTCTCTCTTCTCCTCTCACAGCCACCACTACTCTTCTCTCCGAAGACAACGAAGACGAAGACGAAGAAGAGCCTCTCGAAGAACTCGGTGCTATGAAAGAAATGATGTACAAAATCGCAGCCATGCAGCCTGTTGACATCGATCCAGCCACCGTAAAAAAACCTAAACGCCGTAATGTTCGGATCTCAGATGACCCTCAGAGCGTGGCCGCGAGACACCGTCGTGAGAGAATCAGTGAGAGAATCAGAATTCTTCAAAGACTTGTTCCAGGTGGTACAAAAATGGATACAGCTTCCATGCTCGATGAAGCTATACGATATGTCAAGTTCTTAAAACGACAGATCCGGCTACTCAATAACAATAAGCCGCAAGATCAAGCTTCTCAAGCGGTGGAGACTTCATGGATTTCTCCGCCGCCGCCACCGTCAGATTTTGGTGGTGGTGGTGAAGGAGGAGAGGATTAATGTAAATCAGGTGATATTTCTATTAATAGTAAATTATGGTGTAAAGTGTGAGTGATGGAGCAATTATGGAAAATGTTTATATATATATATTAAAAATGAATACGAAATAAGGATTTTTTTTTACCATCTCCATTCATAAGTCTTTTATTTAGAACTTTAACAATAAAAATTTAATATTTTAACATATATTTTTTATTAAATTTTAGTTCTAGATCAAAAAATAGACTAGTAGTAAGAAAACATAAAGATTGAGAGTCTTTTATTATTTGTTTTATAGTATTTTAAATAAGAAATTCATTTTTTTTCTAATTATTATTTGTTTATTTATTTTTAAAAACCTCCATTAATGATCTTAGGATATCTTGCTGTTGACCGAAAAGAGGCCGTGGAATAATCATAACGGTTAGCTTGAGTTGTGTAAGACCATATATTTTCATATTATGTTATCATTTTATTTATACTTTTTCATAATAACGTGTTTTGATTTGTAGTTTGGTTCTATATAAATTTTGGCGGGAATAAAACCATGACGCCATGAAAAACCTATTTAAATATTGTTATCATTACTGTGGACTTTTGTCTTTGTATATCTACAATGCATGTATTTGTAAAATATATGTAAGAAACTTATACAGAGCAAATTCTAATCATGAATGTACTCCGTTGTTACATTTTCATCTTTCATCTTACGTATTACATACCTCATATTCGAAGTTAGTAGTTACATATATTGAAAATCAATTCGTTTGTTATAGCATCGAAAATATTTGTATTTATCACTCAGAAAAAAAGTACTATAGTGGACGTATAAATATTACAGTGTGATAAATATCTTACCTCAGAGTCATCCAGTCATTACAAATTAAAATTGAGTTAGAAGTATATAATTTATGAGGATTTTTGTAAGGTTACTAACGACATAGTTTAGCTTGATGAAATAACATCTATGATCATAATGATCGTAATGAAAAGTACGAATTTTTACCCACACTATGATCCTTTGTTGGATTATATAAACCTTAATTTCATACACCAAAAAATGGAGCATATACATAAAGGATGATGCAGAAAAATGTACTTGCTCGTTTGTCTTCGAATGAATGAATCGAAGTCCAATAATAACAGTTGCGATCTCTTTTTACTTTCCCAATAGTGAAAAGAAAAACCTCTGACAACAAACAAGCATTAAAAAACCAGAGCTTTGCTCCACGATTGTTAGTCAGAAAAGAAACTCACAAGTAGCACAGAGAGATATTGACGAAACCTATGTGCCCTTTTGTTTACTTCACTTCGAAATCTCCGTTGACTTTTGTGTCTCCTCACATTCATAGGTTTTAAGAAAGATCGAATGTCACTGTGATTCAAGGAAACCTATTCATTTTGCTATCAAGTCCTTTTATTTATTCTTTTTTATCTTTTTGCCCCCACAGAGTTATTGATTTACAGCCTAAGATAAATACAAAATTCCAGTGACTAATTTAACTCAAACAATGCATCACTAAGATTCCTATTTTTCAGATTTAATACAAAGATTTTAGTTGACATTTGAGATAATTCGTACATGATCAAACAGCTTTTAATCTGACTAAATCTGATCACGTGAAAACCATAGGCGCTGTTGGCAAAAATATTTTTCTTTTGGGGTTAATGGGCAATATTTGAGTGTCGATATTTTATCTTTCCGGCCCAGAAATAGGCCCATATTGTGTGAAAGATAGTATTGGGCCTACTTTATTTCAAGTATCCGTTTTTTTTCTCTCTAAAATTCTCGTACGAGAGAGAAAACCCACTTGGGAATCTTCGACCCGACCGAAAAATGGGATCATCTGCGAATACAGAGACAAATGGCACCGCATCACCACCGTCGTCGAATCACAAACCTCCGGATACCAACGGCGGCGCTCGTCCTGCTTCTGATCAGGCGATGTCAGAGTCGAATCCGTCGAAGAAGAGGAAAATGGGTATGCTTCCGCTCGAAGTGGGTACTCGTGTAATGTGTCGATGGAGAGACGGAAAACACCATCCGGTGAAAGTAATCGAACGTAGGAGGATACATAACGGTGGCCCAAATGAGTACG
The DNA here is from genome assembly GCA_023374145.1 of Lepidium sativum. NCBI lineage: Eukaryota > Viridiplantae > Streptophyta > Magnoliopsida > Brassicales > Brassicaceae > Lepidium > Lepidium sativum. The sequence continues at coordinate 2,957 of JAKUCM010003459.1, forward strand.
AGTATTACGTTCATTACACTGAATGTACGTCTTTTACCTTCTTTTCAAGTTTTGATCTAGGGTATGTATGTGTGTTAGATCATGAAGTTAGGTTTTCAATTTTGGTAAATGTCTACTGTCGAACATCAAAAGGGTGGAAATTTTTAGTTAAGTTTTAAATCAATTGGATAATTGGAATAGGCTTTAAGTTGAGTGAGATTTTGAGAAGAAGATCCCACATTGTACGTTGTTTCTATAGATCAAGCTGAGTAACATGATGATAAAGTTCGTAATTTGTTATTGAAATTGCAGTTAATAGGAGGCTGGATGAATGGATTCACCTGGACCAACTGGATCTTGATTCAGTAGAGTGCGCTGTCGATGAAAAAGTTGAAGACAAGGTGCTTTCGTGTAGTTTTATGTTGTCTGCTGCATAATGTTCCACTACATTTACATGAGTTTTCTTTTCCATCTTAGCATTAAGCGGGTAAGTATGTCTGTGGTTTACAGGTGACAAGCCTAAAGATGACCCGCCACCAGAAGCGGAAGATTGATGAAACACATGTAGAGGTAAGTAAGTAATGCCACTAGAAGGGGGGAGGGGGGGTCATGTAAACATTACGCTTATGTTGATTCAATGTTCAATGTTTTTGAAATGTTTATATAGGGTCATGAAGAGCTGGATGCAGCAAGTTTGCGTGAACATGAAGAGTTCACAAAAGTGAAGAACATAGCAACGATTGAGCTTGGAAAATATGAGATTGAGACTTGGTACTTCTCCCCTTTTCCGCCAGAATACAATGACTGTGTGAAGCTCTTCTTTTGTGAGTTTTGTCTAAACTTCATGAAACGCAAAGAGCAGCTTCAAAGGCATATGGTGAGCAACTCTTTCTCTCTACCTATGATTTATTTATTCTTTGCGAGTAACTTTTCACTGTGAGCTTGTTTTTAAAATCCATATTCTCTGCTCTCGCGTTCTTTATTATGGCTGCTGAAACACTGTGATCTGTTTTTTGTTAATGTTTTTTATTGGGTGAATTATAGAGTACATGTATTATTTCAGATTCTATTTTAAATATTTTAGTGATTTGCATATTTACATTCTCGGTTCATTTAAGTTGCATTACCATGTTTTATTTATAAGAGCTGTTGTTTAATCACCTTGCTTCTCCCTGCAGAGGAAGTGTGATCTGAAGCACCCTCCTGGTGATGAAATTTATCGAAGTGGTACCTTGTCAATGTTTGAGGTAATCTTGTTGTGTATGGTGTAATTAGTAATCTCTCACTTGGTTCTATTGGACAATTAAGAACCAAACTTTCACCAAGCTTGAATTTTCTTCTAATATCATTCTGACCGTACCCTGATCTTACAGGTGGATGGCAAAAAGAACAAGGTTTATGCACAGAATCTCTGTTATCTGGCTAAGTTATTTCTTGACCACAAAACTCTTTACTACGACGTTGATCTATTTCTCTTCTACGTTCTCTGTGAATGTGATGATCGAGGTTGCCATATGGTTGGATACTTTTCAAAGGTAAAACAGCTCAGCATTTACAGATATGTTTGATTTCAGTTGTCCGGTTTGTTAATAAAACGTAACTTTTATTGGTACAGGAGAAGCATTCGGAAGAAGCGTACAACTTAGCTTGCATTCTAACCTTGCCTCCATATCAAAGAAAAGGCTATGGAAAATTCTTGATAGCCTTTTGTGAGTTCTCTTGCCACTTGACTCTTTATATAGCTACATATTGATTGGATAACAGCAGATTTTCCTTCTGAGTTGCAGCCTATGAACTATCAAAAAAAGAGGGAAAAGTCGGGACACCGGAAAGACCCTTGTCGGATCTAGGCTTACTAAGCTACAGAGGTTATTGGACCCGTGTATTATTGGATATCTTGAAGAAACATAAAGGAAACATTTCGATCAAGGTTAGACTGTTATTTCAAACTGAATGAAAATTTTAGGGTAATCCAGGTATCTGTTTTTAAAGAATCCACTCATCTGTCTATGTTTCATGTATGATGATATAGGAGTTGAGTGACATGACAGCCATCAAGGCGGAAGATATATTAAGCACACTTCAGAGCCTAGAACTAATACAGTACAGGAAAGGACAACACGTGATCTGTGCAGATCCAAAGGTTCTAGACCGACATTTGAAAGCTGCAGGCCGAGGTGGTCTTGATGTAGATGTTTGCAAACTGATATGGACACCATATAAGGACCAGAGTTAGAAGTTTCTTGTACCAGCCATTGGATTTGATTTGAGTGTGTAAGTATCTCCTCTATATAAAACTGGCTTTCTTATTCTCCTAACATGTCTGTGGAGTTTACTTGTACATGTTGAACCGTACTTGGAGTGGTGTTTATCAACAACCCTTATATTGAAGAGTTAATTTCATTGTTTCATATTATACCTTTTGTTATCAAATCAATTTAACTGAAATACAATGCTATTCGGATTTGTAAATGATGTTGATATGGCACGATAAAAGCCAACTCAATAATGACTGTATTCTCAAGTATGTCCACATCGTCATTCATCAGCAAAGAACCTACACTTTTGATTTTTAGGTTTATTGGTGGTAGTGTGGTCCATTCTATACTTAACATTTTCTGTATATATTTTCTACTTTTCTGAAACTTATCTTAATATATCTTCATCTTCTTTTGTTAACCTATACTCTATAATTGGAGTAGCCATCATACACAATATGAGAAAGTAAACCATTCAATCAAATTTTGCGCCAGATTTTCAATCAAACAAATCCTTATCACTATTTGATAAATTTTCGCCAAAAACCTAGAATTTTTAGTCTTCTGGTTGGTTAATTTAAGCTTGAGAATCAGACTTAAGAATAAAAAAAAAGAAAAAGAAAACAAAGTTTTCATCGATACTCTCTGACTACACACTCTTTCTAAACTTGAATAAATCCAAATAGATATCTCACTTGAAATATTCGCAAACTGTAAATACCAAATCTCTTAACTTCTTACACTTATGTCGGAATAATGTTTTTGTACTACAAAACAAAATCCTACCATGATTCACACATCCGCAGCATGTAAGTTATGTCACACCTAATTTCATAGACAGCAAAGTAGATTTGCCGTAGACCAATCACAAGCCACCACCTTTATTTCTTCTTAGACAGCAAATTTTCTCAAAATGTCTTCATGACTTTTACAGCACCAAAGTTACTATAGCTTCAATATAATACCCAAAATAGTAAAAGAAAAATACCTTTACTTATGTACTTTATTCCAAAACAGATCCAATTATTATATACACGATAGTAGTTTCCAAAAACAAAAGAATAAAAATAAATTATTATTAAGGTTGCAATAGCTAATAAAAAGCAAACTGACTGTATACGAAGTATGTTTTTATTGACAGAAACTATATTATAATTTGCTAAAAAAAATTCACACTCTGAATTTGAAATTACTAAAAATAAGTAGTAAATTAGCATATACAGAATGATGATGATGATAAGGACAAATGAAAAATAGGAAATATATATAATCAAGCATCTCGACAGCTCATAGGATTTTTATCCTTATACTGTATTTTGCTTTCCTACAAAGATATAATATCCATACACATTTATGCAATGTTTTGAAGACGGAACCGGACACCATTTTGATAATACTAGTGGATAGTTGGTTGGACCGATTTAACCAATCAAACCAAATTTTTATATTTTATTCTCTATATATATAAAGATATGGCTCAAAATAATATGATAAAATGAATAATATGATATCTTACAAAGATAATATAACACATTTGGCATTTTAAAATAATTAATAAGTAAACAAATTTGATATAAGAGAAACAAAAAAGTACTCTATAAAAATATTAAATTAACATTTTTTGAAAAATAAAATATTACTTTATTTTATTTAGTTATATTCGTCGTCTTTTAAATTAATCTTTTTTTTCTAATTACTTAAATTTTTGTTTTGACGTAATAAATATATATAAAATACTACATATTAGTAATACATTTATATAAATAATATATTGATTGATTTTTTCGTTTATAAACACTAATTACAAATACCATTTCTATTAATTATAAATTATAATCGAAATATCTAAAAAATATAATAAACAGATTTTTATGGTGTAAATTTTGATTTTAGGACTTCTAGTTTTATATTTTTATGAAAAGAATCAAATAATAGGAAAATTGTAAAAGAGAAAAATATAAATTGTTAGTGAACCGGTTTAATATTGACCAGGATTATTGGTTTTACCAGTTTTTGACTGGTTTTACAGATTTAACTTAAATTCGGGTTTTAATTTAACTCGGATCAGTTTTAGTAGCGAGTCACGGTCTAACCAGCCAGTACGATCCAGTTTTCAAAACACTCCATTCATGCATTTAAATCTAATTTTGAAATACATTTCTTAATCGAGTGAAAGTATCTAAATAGTTAAATTCCAAAGAGCAGCAGATGTTATTATGAATATTATTTATCATCGCTGGCTGAGTCTTTCTATATAAAACACAAAAATAAGAAATATTTAACTTTTTTGAAAATTATAGTTCTGAAATTACAATTTCCAACCAACGTACCCATTTGTGTTAGTATATAGTAATAGTGTCTATAGACAAACCAAAAGAAATTAACCACGAGAAAAAAAGACACAATGGCTTCTTCTTGCCAAGCAAAGCGAAACAGAGTATTCTCCTCTGTTTTCACTCTGTTCCTCTCTTTTCTCCTCTGCATCTTCGAGCCCTTAAATGTCAACTCTTCTCCGGTATTTGCTTGTGACGTTACCAAAAACCCTTCTCTTGCCGGGCTTGATTTCTGCAACTCAGGGAAGACAATCGCTTCCCGAGTTACCGATCTTGTCAAGAGATTAACGTTGGAAGAGAAAATCGGGTTTTTGGGGAGCAGAGCTAAAGGTGTAGAACGCCTTGGGATTCCGGATTATAATTGGTGGTCGGAGGCACTTCACGGCGTCTCTAATGTAGGACATGGTTCTAATTTCTCCGATCAAGTCCCTGGCGCTACAAGCTTCCCTCAAGTCATACTCACTGCTGCTTCTTTCAATGTGTCTCTGTTCAAAGCCATTGGCAAGGTGAATCAAACATCCACTATTTTTCATTTACCCTTATTTTGGTTAATGTTCAGTCTCTTGATTTTGTTTCTTATGGCACAAGTAACTAAGTCCTGCTCTTGTTTTAAGCTATAATATAGTTTTAATCCATGGATTGGTTTAAGGTTGTGTCGACGGAGGCGAGGGCAATGCACAATGTGGGACTAGCCGGATTAACGTTCTGGTCACCGAATGTGAACATATTCCGGGACCCGAGATGGGGAAGAGGACAAGAGACTCCCGGAGAAGACCCAACACTGTCGAGCAAATACGCAGTGGCTTATGTTAGAGGTCTTCAGGAGACTGATAGTAAAGATACTAATCGTCTTAAAGTCGCTGCTTGCTGCAAACATTACACTGCTTATGACGTTGACAATTGGAAAGATGTCCATCGTTACACTTTCAATGCCGTGGTATGGAAGAAAGAGTTTTTGTATTCTTTGAACATTTTGTAGTCAAGCCAAATACATGCCAATGTTTTATTGTGTGTTGGATTAGGTGAGCAAACAAGATATGGATGATACGTTTCAACCACCGTTTAAGAGTTGTGTGGTTGATGGGAATGTAGCTAGTGTCATGTGTTCTTATAACCAAGTTAACGGTAAACCAACATGTGCTGATCCTGATTTGCTTTCTGGTATAATTCGCAGAAAGTGGAAGTTAAACGGGTAAGGTTGTTTCCAATCGCTTAGATTCTATAAAAGGTTGCATTTTTGAGCAGTATTGGTTTTTTTTTGTTAGGTACATTGTTTCGGATTGTGATTCAGTAGAAGTAATGTATCAGAGCCAAAACTATACCAAGACTCCAGCAGAAGCTGTGGCGAAGTCTTTATTGGCAGGTTTGGATTTGAATTGTGATCATTTCACAGGTCAACACGCAATGGAAGCTGTCAAAGCAGGATTGATAAATGAAGCGGATATTGATAAAGCGATTACAAACAACTTCGAGACTCTAATGCGTTTAGGTTTTTTTGATGGAGACCCTAAGAAGCAAATGTTTGGTCATCTTGGTGCTAAAGACGTTTGTACTGGCGATAACCAGGAACTAGCTAGAGATGCTGCAAGACAAGGCATTGTCTTGCTCAAGAACTCTCCTGGTTCTCTTCCATTCTCACCTTCTGCAATCAAAACGTTAGCTGTGATTGGACCAAACGCTAATGTCAGCACAACCATGATCGGAAACTACCATGGTAAAATGAATCATTAGTCTCAACGAGCCTAAATGTGAGAAGCTGAGAATGTTTTTTTCTTCTTCAGGTGAACCGTGCAAGTATACAACGCCATTTCAGGGACTAGCAGCTACGGTTTCGTCAATGTATCAGCCAGGCTGTTCTAACGTGGCGTGCAAGGAAGCAAATGTAGTCTCAGCCGCGGCTTTGGCGGCTTTTGCGGATGCTGTTGTGCTTGTGATGGGAGCAGATCAATCAATTGAGACGGAGGACCGTGACCGAATCGATCTAACTCTTCCGGGAAGGCAGCAAGAGCTTGTGACTCAAGTGGCTAAAGCAGCCAAAGGACCGGTGGTGCTAGTGATAATGTCCGGTGGAGGATTTGACATTACATTCGCCAAGAAGAATAAGAAGATCACAAGCATTCTGTGGGTTGGATATCCTGGTGAAGCCGGTGGTCTCGCCATTGCTGACGTCATTTTCGGTCGTCATAATCCGAGTAAGACTGTTCTTTTAGACTAAACCGGTCGGTTCAAAAATTGCAATTTTGCTAACCGGTGATTTCATTTTCCGGTAGGTGGAAATTTGCCAATGACGTGGTATCCTCAATCCTACGTGGAGGAAATTCCGATGTCGAGTATGAACATGAGACCCGACGAAGCAAATGGGTATCCGGGTCGGACTTACCGGTTTTATGACGGAGAAACCGTATACGCATTCGGTGACGGAATCTCCTACAGTCAATTCGATCATAAGCTAATCAAAGCGCCACGAGTCTTCTCTCTCCGTCTTAATGAGAGCCACTTTTGCCGATCGTCGAAGTGTAAATCACTGAAAGCGATGGGACCACACTGCAAAAACGCCCTTCGAGGAAGATCAGATTTCGAGGTGAAATTGAAGGTAAAGAACATCGGAGAGAGAGAAGGGACTCAGACGGTGTTTCTGTTCTCGACGCCGCCGGCGATACATCGATCTCCGATCAAGCATCTTCTACGGTTTAAGAAGGTTCGAGTGGGAAAGAGTGAAGAGAAGGTGGTTAGATTTAAGATAAATGTGTGTAAGGATCTTAGTGTAGTTGATGAAATGGGGAAGAGGAAAATAGCGTTAGGCTATCATCTTCTACATGTGGGAAGCTTGAAACATGCCTTAAAAATTAAGGTCTAATGTTATGGATTTTATTCTTTTCAACTACAAATTATTGAAAAATTATTTATTGAAATGAAACGTGTGAGCAAATAAAATTATTGGATTTTATTTTCGTAAAAAGCTCGACGTTGGAAAGTTAATTTGATGCAATATATAAAAAAATGAAAATTCAAGAATTTAGTAATTGATGTGCGATTATTCTAACAAATCAATCAACCAAATTTCAAGTTCGGTTTTGAATGGTTTGATCTGAACCAAACCAACAACCCCAAAACAGGAACAAAATTCAAAAGCCAACATGAGTAGGGGCGGATCCAGAGAAGATTGTAAAAGAAGATTAAAAGGAGATCTCAATTTTTGGTGAAGGTGAAACGATCATAAAACTATTTCTCTATGTTTCTGATGTAACTTTTTCCGCAAGTTATACCTACCCCCTGGGTTGTGCTTTGAAAGTGTGGTTACATGTTTCTCCAAACCCTCAGATTGAAGAAGCGAGTCAACTCTTGTTTGAAGAAACCAATTATTCTCTGGTTTTGATTTGCAAGCAAAGTCAAGTGACTTAAGTCTAGCCAGAAATATATCTGAAAAGAGGTGAAAATCACTACAACAAATCATGGGCCAAGCTAAAGGAGAAGGGGGTGTCAATTGACCCATGAAATTTCAAATTTTAATATATATTTTGTGCTTTGTGTAAAAATTGATCTACATAATTTTTTACCCCATAAAATATAGAGATATCTAACGACAGGTTTTGGTATAATTAGGAAAGTAACTATACAATATGCACTAGGTACCTGTAGCAATTTTAATGACCCATTTATTAATAATAGAAGGTCAAATGTGAAGCAAGCAATCCAAGAAAAGGTTATCGGAGTGCACGCAGGAAAGAAAGGATCTCGGAGAGTTCTCGGGATGCAGGCGACCACGGGTACAGGAAGTACCGCAAGGATCGAGGGACCTCGGCTGCTGTACATGAAACGGGTCGAGCGGGACAGCGGCTCTTCGGAAGCTTCAGGAAAGACGCAGCCGGCCCCATCATCCGTACGAAGGACGCGACTTTCCCGAGGAACTTCGAACTCGGTTCTCTCGGGACACGAGCTGTGAGAGCGACGTCTAGGGAGCGTGAGGACCAATGACTGTCCTCTGTACTGTCGTGGACTCGAGCTTACCTCATGGAGCCGTTGAAGACTCCACAGGCCCACCAGGTCGCCTTCGTCCCGGGAAACCCACCCGCGGGACCACTGCAGCCGGGACCACCTTCCCACTGCTCTCTTTACCTCTTTGACCTATATATATATGTATGCATTGTAATGAACAGCTCATAGATTTTTGATTCTATGAAAATGTATTATTTCCTTCATTCTCTCTTCCGATCTCTACACATTGAGTCCTAAGATCTATCTTAGGGTCTCTCAATCTTATATTCTTACATTGTATCAGAGCAACAAAGATCCTAACCTCATTCTATTTCTGGTTGTGAAGCTTTCATTCTCTAAAATCTCGAAAATTCTCTCCAAAACTGTAAAATCTCTCCAAATCGTGTAAACCGACAAAATCACCATGAAATCCAACAAAGGGGCCTAACTACATGCTATGGTCAAGTAACTCTTAAGAGGTCTAACTACATGCTATGGTCAAGGACTGCAAGGATGATATTGTGCAGCCGTGGGCTATGAAGTCATGTAGAACCACCAAAGGAAAAAGTCTCGAATGCCGCCGATAAAGGGAAATGAAAGAAGGGTACCTCCGACTTAGTGATCGTTGACCAAGATAAATGGTTCCAAGAAGATCAAACGGTAATGTCTATTATCACCGCCTCTCTTGATCATCATCTTCTCAAATCCTATCTTTTTGGTGAAACCGCCAAAGATCTTTGGGATACTCTCAAGAGAGTATATGCAAATGTCTCCAATCTAACTAGGGTATTTGAAGTAAAAAGGGCTCTTAACACACTAAGCCAAGAAGACATGGAGTTTGAAGATTACTTTGGGAAGCTAAGAGTTCTTTGGGCGGAGCTTGAGATGTTAAAGCCAAGTACAATGGATCCCCTTGTGCAAAATGAAAGAAAGGAGCAAGACAAATTCTTTGGGCTACTTGGGGGTTTACACCCTTGCTACAATGACCTTGTCAAATCCATACTAAGGGAAAAGAAGCTTCCAACGGTGGATGATGTTTGTGCTCAAGAGCAAAAGGAGCAAGGAAACATTGGGCTTATTAATGGCAAGAAAGATTTAATCACCGCTCACAAGGTAACATACAAAAATGAATATAAGAGGAGTATGGTGTGTGAGCATTGCAAAAAGAAAGGACATACAAAGGATAAATGCTGGATCCTTAACCTACATCTCAAACCCAACAAATGAAAGGAACAAAGGGCAAATATAGCACAAGAAAACAGTTTGGAAGAAGAACCGGTGGACAACTCTAAACCCGGAGGATGAGCTATGGCAATGAGTGCAAAATCTCATGGTGCAATAGTAAGGAGGTCAGATCTTGATGAAATAATCCAAACTATTGCCAACTTAAAGGATTCCAGTATCTCTAATCTCTCTAAAACTTCAACAAATTCCAATTCCTTAATTATTGATTTCGGTGCTTCACACCACATGATAAGCAATCCTAGGATGATTAAAAATATACAACCAACCAGAGGAAATGTTATTGTAGCTAGTGGTTAAAAAGTCCCAATCAATGGAATATGAGATTTGGAAGTATTTAATAGGAGAACAAAAACCTTTTATATGCCAAAATTTACCTCTAATCTCCTTTCGGTTAAGAAAACCACATATGACTTAAATTGCTATGCTATATTTGGTCCTAACCATGTACAATTTCAGGATATTGAGAGTGGAAAAATACTTAGAGGAGGAAAGACCAAAGATGGGTTATATGTGCTAGAAGGAAAATCGGTTCCAAGTGCTTTACATTACGTTTCCGTTAGCAATTTAGACTCTAAAGTTGGTTCATGTTTTAATTCAGTTTGGCATGCTAGATTGGGTTATCCCCATTCTAGGGTTTTAAGTTTAATTTTGCCTAAAAACTCTTTTGATAATAGTAAGTGTGAGGCTTGTATTTTAGGAAAACATTGCAAATCTATTTTTCCAAAATTTAGTACTCTTTATGCAAATTGCTTTGATTTATTTCACTCGGATGTTTGGATATCTCCTTGTTCCTCTAGAGAAAACCTAAAATAGTTTGTAACTTTCATTGATGAAAAATCAAAATATACTTGGGTTACCTTAATGGCCTCTAAGGATCGAGTCTTTGATGTTTTCATTAATTTTCAAAACTATGTAACTAACCAATTCAATTGTAAAATAAAGGTACTTAGATCGGATAATGAAGGCGAATATACAAGCACCAAGTTTAAAGATCACTTGAATAAATGTGGCATAATTCACCAAACAAGTTGTCCACACATTCCACAACAAAATGGTGTGTTGGAAAGGAAAAACCGACATCTTATGAAAACTTCAAGGGCCATGATGTACCATATGAAATTTACTAAGAGATATTGGGGAGATGCGGTATTGATGGCATGCTATCTCATCAATCGTCTTCCAACCAAAATCTTACAAGATGTGTCACCCTATGAGGTACTTAATGACATAAAACCCTTTATTGAACACTTTAGAATATTTGGATGTGTGTGTTATATCTTAATTCCAGGAGAACTACGTAATAAACTCGATGCCAAAAGTACAAAATGTATGTCCCATGGATACTCAACGACACAAAAAGGCTACAAGTGCTTCGATCCAAAAAACCAACGCCTTTATATCTCTCGGGATGTGAAATTTGTAGAAGACAAATGTTACTTTGAGAAAACAAATTTGGAAGAACTCAAGGATCTCACCAATACTTCTCAAGATAGGAATGAGAGCCTCCACATGCTCCTTCAACAAATTAGTAGCATTGCGTCCGAACCCACACGTGCGGAAAAACCTAGGGAGGATAATGAACCTCATGATGAGCCACCAATTGTCGCGGCCGAAGAAGTTGAAGAACCGGCGGCTCCATCTCCTCTTCTTTTCCCGGAGGAACATGTGGCTCAACCCTCTAACAATACGGAAACCTCCCTAAGGCGCAGTACACGTCCGGACAAAGACTCTTCCAAGTGGATCAAATCCCGGTTTTGCTACAATGCTAGATCCGAGACACATTCCACTCAAAAGGTATGTTCTCTTGACCTTGTCCCTTCTCATCATAGAGTGTTTCTTGGGAAAATTGAGCTTGCACAGATCCCAAAGAGCTATGACGAGGCCAAAAACTGTAAAGAGTGGAGATATGCAATCACGGATGAATGAAATGCAATGGAAAAGAACCATACTTGGGATCCGGCGGAACTACCTTCGAGAAAACGAGTTGTCACCTCCTGATGTATATTCACTATCAAGTACAAGAGTGATGAGAGTATTGAATGCTACAAATGTCGATTGGAGGCAAGAGGTTTCACCCAAATCTATGGACAAGACTATACAGACACATTTGCACCCGCTGCAAAAATCCATACGGTACGAGTGGTTCTTTCATTAGCTACAAATTTGGATTGGGAGCTATGGCAAATGGATGTCAAAAATGCATTCTTACGAGGAGAACTTGAAGATGAAGTATATATGCATCCACCCTCCAGTTTAGAAGGCATGGTAAGGCCCGGTCAAGTGTTGCGTCTTTGAAAAGCAATCTATGGACTTAAGCAATCTCCTCGGGCTTGATACCACAAGCTAAAATTTACCCTTCGAGATCGTGGCTTTCATAAGTCAGAATCGGATCATACGCTCTTCATCTCCAGTAGTCTGAATGGCATCATTGTGGTTCTCATCTATGTGGATGACTTGATCATTATTGGCAATGACAAGGATGGTATTTCCTCTACTAAGGCTTATCTTAAGAGTGTATTTGATATTTCTTTCTCAACGAAAGTATACTCTTGATTTACTTGGTGAAACAGGAGATTTAGGTTCTAAGGTTGCCAATACGCCTCTTGAAGATGGTTACAAGGTCAGTCGAAAGGGGGAGAAAAATGACGAACCATACAAGGATGCGCCTCAATACCGAAATACTTGGGTATTTGACAATCACAAGACCGGATATATGCTATGCGGTAAATCAAGTGAGTCAACATATGCAAAATCCTACACAACATCATTGGAGCATAATGGAAAAAATCCTTCGGTACTTAAGAGGGAGCCAAAACCGCGGTATTTGGATGGGAAAGAACAACAATACCGAAATAGTTGGGTATTGTGATGTGGATTTGGCCGGTGATCAGAATAACCAGAAGTCCACAACGGGATATTGCACATTCATTGGAGGAAATTTGGTGACATGGAAGACTAAGAAACAAAAGGTAGTGTCATGCTCTAGTGCCGAGGCGGAATATCGGGCTATGAGGAAACTCACAAGTGAGCTCACATGGTTAAAAGCACTACTTAAAGATCTTGGCATTGAATCATCAAAACCAATCACAATGCACTGTGACAATCAAGCTGCAATACACATTGCATCCAATTCCGTGTTTCATAAGAGAACCAAGCACATCGAGATTGATTGTCACAAAGTCTGGGAGAAAATCGAAGAAGGCATAACCCTCCCATGCTACACCAAAAGTGAAGACCAATTGACGGATATCTTTACCAAAGCCGCAAGTCTAAAAGTTTGTGATCACATTTATCCCAAACTAGGACTTGTGGATCTTCCAAAAGAATGATCAAAGGTCCCCTCTCTCATGAATCTCACACTCTTTTTCCCTTAGAAGTGTTTTGTCCCAAGAGGTTTTATCTCTAAGGTTTTTAATGAGGTGAGGTCTATGAGACATCCAAGCTTAACCTTCATGCATTATGGTTAAGCTTGAGGGGAAGTATTGATCATAGAAGGTGAAGTGTGAAGCAAGCAATCCAAGAAGAAGTTATCGGGACGCACGCGGGAAGGAAAGGACCTTGGAGAGTTCTCGGGATACGGGCGACCACGAGTGCAGGAAGTATCGCAAGGATCGAGGGACCTCGGCTGCGGTACATGAAACGGGTCGAGCGGGACAGCGGCTCTTCGGAAGCTTCAGGAAGGACGCAGCCGGCCCCACCATCCGTACGAAGGACGCGACTTTCCTGAGGAACCTCGAACTCGGTTCTCTCGGGACACGAGTTGTGAGAGCGACGTCTAGGGAGCGTGGTGACCAAGGACTGCCCTTTGTACTGTCGTGGACCGAGCTTACCTCATGGAGCCGTTGAAGACTCCGCGGGCCCACCAGGTCGCCTTCGTCCTGGGAAGCCCACCCGTGGGACCACTGCAGCCGGGACCACCTTTCCAACGGTCTCCTCCAAGCCCCAACAGCTATATTAGATATTTTGGAGTGCTTTCTTCACCTCTTTGACCTATATATATATATGTATGCATTGTAATGAACAACTGATGGACTTTTCATTCTATGAAAATATATTCTTTACTTCATTCTCTTTTTCAATCTCTACACATTGAGTCCTAAGATATATCTTAGGGTCTCTCAATCTTATATTCTTACACCATTTACCTCTGTTTTCTATCTTTGTATCTTCTGTGAAAAAGGCAAGAAATGTTTTATTCATATCTCTATCAAATTGCTTTTTTTTTGTTTGCCTCTCTGTCATAACAATGTTTTTTATTCCGATTTTAATTGTAATTTTTATTCTCTGATTCACCTTTCATTTGCTCTCTAATACTCTCACATTTGAAACTCTGTTTTCGAAATCAGATCAGTATTTAGACATAGATACTTATAAAAAAGGGCGACATGAAGTTGGCTCATTTAATTCCAATGGTGACAGATTTATGCTTCGATGGCTCTGTTATACATTAGTTGTTTTCGTTTTGCAAGTATATGCAGTTTACTTGTTTAATAGATCTTTGTTAGGTTTTTTTTTTTTCTGTATTCACTTATTGTTAGTTTTCTGGACAAAGATAGATTGTGTACTAGTATATGATTTATGTACATAGAATTCCTTTAGCAATAACGTGTTTTACTTACGTCTAACACATAAAATAAACCCATAAGCATATGAATACCTACCATTCTTAGTGGTGTAACCATATTGTTACTTTCGATAACAAAATACTTATTAGGTATGTTTTCTCATATAGGCCACATGGTTATTATACTCATACTTTTTCTACTCACACCAAGAGAGACTTATAATATCAATTCCCGATTTTCATTGTTGTATGTGTATTCTTTATTTTATTTTCCTACAATATCACTCACATCACGTATATATCTTGTCTTCTCTAATAAATAACAATTTACCATATTTATTATATGTTTACACAAAAGTTTGCACAGTTACATAATTACTTACATACGTAAGCGTATTCCTATCCTAAATACAATTAACTTTTAAAAAATAAAAAGAGTTCATTTTTTCCTCCGCATATGGTGAGCAACTCTTTTCTCTATATCTATGATTTCTTTAGGCTTCTTGAGTACATTTTCACTGTTAGCTTATTTTTAAATCCATAGTCTCTGTTCTCTCATTCTATTTTATGTCTGTTCTTGAGTTGCATTACCTTTTCGTTTTATTTAAGTGCCTTGCTTTTCCCTGCAGAGGAAGTGTGATCTGGTGATGAAACTTAGAGGAGAAACCGAGATAACCGAAGAAAATCAATACATGAACCAAATTACAACTTCGGTTCAGTTTTAATTGAATGGTTTCTGACTTGAACCACAAACCAAACTAATTATTTTCGGTTCTATTCATTCCCAACAAGAATTAAACCGACTCGAGTTTGCTATATTGAGAGACATTTGAGGGCAGCCTCCATGAAAGACTAAATTGATTATAATCCATTTTTGTCAATAGATTCTTCTCTTCACTGTTCTTTGTTTCTCCTTCGATTTCCTGTCTGTCTCGAGCTCGAAGCGATTTCTTTCTCAGATCCCATCAGGTCTTCAATTCTTTCTTGTTTGATTCCGTTTTTCATTATACATCTGATTTCCTTTGTTTTTCGGGTTGTTATTAATTGTTTGCTATTGATTCATAAATTAGAATTTGCATAGTCTTTTGTTTTTGGGGTTAAATTAAATGTTCTTCCTTTGGAATTCCCACTTCGGATTTATCAAATTTTGCCTGCTTTTTTTAGGGTTATTGTATTTGCTTTCTCTGGGCTATTAAATTTTGGTCAATTAATCCCTAAATTCGGCACCTTTAGTAATTGTTTTTGTGAAGTTTGTATAGAATTATAATTATTTGATTTGTCTTTGTTGAGATCCTTTTATTCCTCAGAGTGCTTTAGAGTGTATAGAATTAGATTTAATTTTTTTCCTATAACTTATACGAATTGTTCAGAAATCTGGTTGCAGATTGTTTTGGGAAACCTATTGTTGAAACTCAGTATTTTAGCACAAAGATGGATACTACTAAAGACGATGAATTCACATTCTCAAAGGTTAGTTTCCACTCAATTATTCTGGATTGAGTTTATGAAATATGAAAGTCTTAGACTTTATGATTGATTCTTGTTTATTCCATTATAAGGTTGTAACACCAGATAGTGAAGATGTTCTTGAGGCGAAAAATCTTGCATCAGATGTTGGCAATATTACCATTAAAGATGGATTAGATCAACAAAACAATGGTCTTGTGTGGAAAGACAAGTCTCTTCCACCAAAGGAAGAGAAAATAGGTTCTTTGTCTTTCACAGTGATTGATTCTTCATCTTCCAAAAAGCAGTCCAGTGAATCATCTGAAATTTTCAAAACTCCGGATAGAAAGCCTATAACTCGTACCAAAATTCCATTTGAAAAGGGTTATAGCCAAATGGATTGGTTGAAACTTATGCGAACACATCCTGATCTTGCAGGTAAGCAAAAGCTCTCTTTATTGGTCTTCTCTTCTTAAATTACAATTTAATGTGTTAACATGAAACGGTAATTTGGTTTGCAGGCCTGAAGGGAGAGTCAAACAAGAGGCTTATAACAATGGAGGAAGTAAAGAAGCACCGATCAGGAGATGCAATGTGGACTGTATTAAAAGGTCGCGTGTACAACATAGCCCCTTATATGAAGTTTCATCCTGGAGGTATTGATATGCTTATGAAAGCAGTTGGGAGAGATGGTACACTCTTGTTCAACAAATACCATGCTTGGGTCAACTTTGATATGTTAATTGAGAAATGCCTTGTTGGGATTCTGGATGATACCAAAACGAAGAAGCAAGAAGTCTAATTGCTATTGCTAAAAGGTTGGGATTATCTTATACTCTTGTAGAGAATTCACAGATCAATAAGATCCTTTTTGGTGTTTACATTCTGATTCTTCAAATGAAAACACTGATGACACTTTGTACTGTGTATTAGACTTCTATACAACTCTTTGATGTCAATATATTCAAAGTTTCCAGAATAATTGGTCACTATGTGTGCTTGTATCAAGTTTATCACTTTACACTAGAATGGCAATTACGCAATGAGAGTGGACTTTTTCTTCACTTTTGTTTTCGCCAATCAGAGCTAGACAAGGATTAAGGGTACTTTGAGTGTTTCAAGTCCAAAAATCCTGATCCGTCCCTCCATGCTTGTAATATAATAATTACACTATAATTTCTTTTTTGCCAATAAGCTTTGTCTTCTTTCTCTCGGCACCTGTCTCTTAAAATTTTCAGCAATCTTTTCTTCCTTAGATTCTCTCTGGAGACCGAGTTTCAGATCCATTCAACAGGTTTTGAGTTCTCTTATTGATTCTTTCTGCTTTGACTCATCGTCAATCTAATCTTATGAAATAGAATGCGTATGAATGTTTGTTGAAATTTTCCCTTCTGATTCTAATTATTGGCACATCATGATTTTTTATGCTATTCAAGACTTTGTTTTGGCTTTCAGTTTCATCTATAAAATCTTTGTTTTGTGAAGTTTGCAGAGAATTAATAATTAGTTTTGTTTGCTTATTGGCTTGTTTAGATTCTTGCTTATTACTAGTGACTTAATCTCTCTGGTGTCTTCTTTTGATTTTAATAATAATCAAATTTCCAAGTGAAATCTCTAAATTCGTTTGTTTTCTCAGATTTTGGGATACTGTGTTTGGATATATAATCGTGATTCTAATGAAATGTTGTATTACAAACAAAAAATGTTGACTTTGGACTTGTGATGATAAAATCTTATTAACATTGCTCAAATTTGTTGCGAGTTATATTTGAGTGAGGATGAACATTTACATTTCATCGTACTGCTTCAAATTTGCATCCAAAAATCACTTGGTTAGTACTTGGTCTCAGGCAAAGTATTTAGCTTTCAATCTTCTGCTCCTAATTTGAAATGCTTACCTTATCAATATAATGCCCTTGATTGTTCTTTGTCTCAGTCAGCCTTACGCCATTTTAGATCTCTTTGCCAATACAATGTTATTTGCTCATTATGCATTTCGTTTACTATCAAGTTGAATGCTTTCTCCAAGTAGTACTTCACATGAAGGAGAAACAAATATATTTGACTCTATGATTCCAGAGGAGAGAGTTCATGGCGGTGGGCTAATAATGTCTTTACTTGGTGGCTCCATTGATCGAAACTGAAAGCCTTTACTGGTGAAGTGTCACCTTCTCAGTACAAACCTGTGTAAATCTATGTGAAGTGCTATAAGTAAGAGCTGTAAAATGTGTTAAAAATTGTCTAGAATCTGTTCATTGGTTGTTGTTCGTTGCTTGTAACTGGTTATGTTCCTCTTGCTCATCTAAATAGATGACTCAGAACCCAAAGTCTTGTTTCTTGATTACTTCGTGTTGGAAGTTATTATGTAGTAGCTTGCAGGATCAAGCTGATCAGTTGTTGACCTCAGTTATGGGCCTTTAGTGGGCTTCTGTACAATAGACAAAACAAATCTCGAACCAATAAAATCTACCATTTATAACTTCATCGAGAACCATTTTTCTACTGAAATTTTGAGAGCCACAACGGTTAAGAGACAAGAGCAACTTAAAGATAAAAGGATAAGGAAGGCTTTCCTACAGAATGAAAAACATTTCTTTCCACACAAAATTCAAATAATACAAATACTTACCACATATTCATACAATCTAGTCCCCATGTTTTAAGTCCTCTCTTTTTCTCTGACATATAACAAATTAAAACTCTGCAGCAGCTTTCTTCTAATAAGACTAAAGAGAGGAACTCAACAATGGAGTTTCGTGGAAGTGCTAACCAGAGAATTGCTAGGATATCAGCTCATCTTCAGCCTTCTTTCACTCAGGTTTTCTTTGTCTTTGTTTCTAAGTCAAGTTATCTTCTTTGATTCTTCAATCGTTGGTTGTTCTTAACTAGAAGTGATCATTTGTATTCTCTCTCAAACAACACTGCTAACGTCTCAAGACTCATCAAAGTTCGACTCAAACTTTAGTCCAGTCATGAACTTGACATTCGTTTTAGTAGTGAAGTATCTTAGAATTTCTGATGCCTCGACTGAATCCTTCTAGGACTGAAAGTGAATTTTCTTTATTCTTCGTGATTGATGGGTCATTAGATGGAGGCGAAGGACTCAATAATGGGAAGGGAAAACTGCAGAGGCAAAGGTGGGAATCCAGGATTCAAAGTAGCAATCCTCGGAGCTGCAGGTGGAATTGGACAATCTTTATCTTTGTTGATGAAGATGAACCCTCTTGTCTCTTTACTTCATCTCTACGATGTTGTCAATGCTCCTGGCGTCACAGCTGATGTCAGTCATATGGATACTGGAGCTGTTGTAAGAAACTCTTCGCATTGAAACTTATCATAAGATTGATTCTTCTTACTAAAGGATGTATAATGACCAACTCTTGATTAACTTGAGCTCATTATCAGGTCCGTGGATTCTTGGGAGCCAAACAGCTTGAAGACGCGCTAACTGGTATGGATCTTGTGATCATACCAGCTGGTGTACCGAGGAAACCAGGAATGACTCGAGATGATCTCTTTAAAATCAATGCTGGAATTGTTAAGACACTATGTGAAGGTGTAGCGAAATGTTGTCCTAATGCAATTGTCAACTTGATTAGCAACCCTGTAAACTCTACTGTCCCCATCGCCGCTGAGGTTTTCAAGAAAGCTGGAACTTATGATCCTAAGAAGCTCCTTGGAGTAACTACACTAGATGTTGCTCGTGCTAACACATTTGTGGTAACAATGACTTTTGATTACTCACTCCAATTGCTTATGTTGACTCTTCATTCACCAAGATTTGGATATTTTTCAATGTTCAGGCCGAAGTTCTTGGCCTTGATCCAAGAGAAGTGGATGTACCAGTCGTTGGAGGACACGCAGGAGTCACAATATTGCCACTATTGTCACAGGTATCATATGAATAGAACGTGCAGGTCACAGTTGCATATTACTTCAATTTCTCTGTTAATCTGACTGTTTTGAGTAATCTTTTCTTCTCAGGTTAAGCCTCCTAGCAGCTTCACACCTACAGAAATTGAGTACCTCACAAACAGGATACAAAATGGTGGAACTGAAGTTGTGGAAGCCAAAGCAGGAGCTGGATCTGCAACACTTTCCATGGTAACTAAACCAAAATCACTTTAACACATTATCATCAAAACAGTTGTATTCTCAGGAACATTGTCCTGATTCCTTGTGAATGTACTGCTATTACAGGCATATGCTGCAGCCAAGTTCGCAGATGCTTGCCTTCGTGGGTTAAGAGGAGATGCAAATGTTGTAGAATGCTCTTTTGTTGCTTCACAGGTAAAATCTTGGAAAGACTTTTCAGTTTTCCATCTGTTTAATGAAACTCCGAACTCTCTTTCATTCTTTAACGAGTTTGGTTTGCAATGGCAATTCATCACAGGTGACAGAATTAGCTTTCTTTGCAACCAAAGTGCGTCTTGGCCGTACAGGAGCTGAGGAAGTGTATCAGCTTGGACCCTTAAATGAATATGAAAGGTATGAAAAGCTTAACACACCTCTTTAAAATGTATGTCTCAGAGAGAAAGAAAGATGATTTCTTTATCCTGATTTTTCTTATTCTTCTGTAGGATTGGTCTGGAGAAAGCAAAAGCAGAACTAGCTGGAAGTATTCAGAAAGGTGTCGAATTCATCAGAAAATGAAACGGAGAATGATCAGGAGAGACACAATAAGATCTTTCTTAAATCATTTGATCATGTCCTCGTCATGTCTGTGTCTCCAACATATGTAAATTCCTTATCAGTATGTTTACTCTATGACATTTTCAACGTACTTATCTTTGAGTTTCGGTGATCGAAAACCAATATTTGAGAAGATGTTGATCCCCAAGACTCAAGTTAGGAGGCTCTCAAGGAGCTTTAAAGGAAGCAGTTGTGTTACCAATTCTTGTTCAAAATTAAAATGAAACAACATGATGCCAAACTAAAGTTGCTTCATTTAAATCTTACAAAACCGAGTTACTTTTCAAACCCACGACTCAAAATTTAAAACACTAACCTTTGAAGCATACACAAGACAAACTGATAAATCAAAGCTCCAGGACATTGTAGAATCTAGGTTCCAGAACTGAGCCAAGAAATCTGCAATACAATCTCAAACTTCAAACCCACGACTCAAAATTTAAAACACTAACCTTTGAAGTAAATACAGCAAAAGAGACTTAATGGCTTCGCCCGGGTTCGAACCGGAGACCTTCAGTGTGTTAGACTGACGTGATAACCAACTACACCACGAAACCTTTGGGTCAATGGCTCACAAATTTATGTTATATAAAAACTATATTTATTAGAGTAGGTATCACCTACTTCAACTATACAGAACGCACGTGCTCTACAAATAAATTTATATTTTCTATTTTGTCTTCTCCGATAGAAGAGAATAAAGGAGGCAGCCAGAGTGAAAAACGAAAGGCCACTAATTTCAATCTTTCTGCAATCATAATGGCGACCACGAGAGTGATTACTGCAGCGGCGGCCGTTAGTCAAACCACCTCGTGTTTCCTCGCCAAAAAACCTTTCCTTTTTCCGGTGAAGAAGTCCTGCGGTGGATTTAGCGGTCTCTGCTTCAACAGAAGAGCTTTGGTGTTGAAATCCAAGAGACCCTTCTCTTGCAGTGCCATTTACAATCCTCAAGTTAAGGTTCAAGAAGAAGGTCAATCCGAAACACTAGATTATCGGGTCTTCTTCCTCGATGGTTCCGGAAAGAAGGTTTTTTATTCCTTACTCATTCGTTATGTGTGTATCTGTGTTCAAAGTCCAAGCTTGGTTTACTGGACTGTAATAATTGATTATCTGCTTTTCAAAATTTTAGTATTGGGTTTCTTCACATTGGTATTTCTGATACTCGTTTACGAATAAGACGCATCATAATGATGAAACCTTCTTTGTGATTGCAATAAAAGTTTTCAAGATCTGCATTGTAAATATGCTTTGAAATGCTTCTGTTTCATCATTCTTTCTGGTGGTTGTGGTTAAATTTGGGTTTGGAGTTTTATCTGGGTTTGCAATTAGTGTTTTTCTATATCTACATTGTGAATGCTAATTGAAATGTTTTTGGTTGATCACTCTGTTCTGTATTCTACACACAAATAAAAATTGTATGCGTTTGTGTATAGGTTTCTCCATGGCATGATATACCATTGACCTTAGGAGATGGAGTCTTCAACTTTATAGTTGAAATACCAAAAGAGTCAAAAGCAAAAATGGAGGTTGCTACTGATGAAGATTACACTCCTATTAAGCAAGACACAAAGAAGGGAAAGCTCAGATATTATCCGTAAGTAACATCACTTTCTCTCTCTTCTTTTGTGAGTTCTGCTTTGTTTCAAGCTAAAGTTTTAGGGCATTTAGCATCCATTGATGACAAGTTAGCTCATTTTTGGAACTATGATTTATGATAGACTGTGAAATCAATGACTTATCTCCCCAATGATGGTTTAATCCAGGTACAACATAAACTGGAACTACGGGCTGCTTCCACAGACATGGGAAGATCCATCCCAGGCAAATGCTGAAGTTGAAGGAGCTTTTGGGGATAATGATCCAGGTAAATCTGTGATAGTCTTTTTAGTTCCTCGAATGCGTTGATGTTGTTATCAATCTTATTCTTGGTTTTGGATTGTAGTTGATGTTGTTGAGATTGGTGAAACCAAGAGGAAGATAGGGGAAGTTCTAAAAATCAAGCCTTTAGCTGCTTTAGCTATGATTGATGAAGGAGAGCTTGACTGGAAAATTGTTGCCATTGCTTTGGATGACCCAAAAGCTAATCTTGTGAATGATATTGATGATGTTGAGAAACATTTTCCGGTAAGAGCTAATCTAGTTGAAACCAAACTTTAAATATTCATGCGAAAACAAAATACCAAATAGACTTATATGAATTTTGATTTTGACCCTAAATATGGTGCAGGGTACACTAACGGCCATTAGAGACTGGTTTAGAGACTACAAGATCCCAGATGGGAAGCCTGCTAACAGATTTGGTCTTGGAGACAAACCAGCAAACAAAGTAAGTTTCTCTCTGTCATCTTCTTTCGTGGTACAGCTTTATGTTTGGTACTGAAACTGAAAGAAGCTAAACACATCTGGTTTGGTTACTTACAGGAGTATGCTTTGAAGATCATCCATGAAACAAATGAATCGTGGGCTAAACTTGTGAAGAGATCAGTTAATGCAGGAGACCTTTCACTTTTCTGAACAGTTAAAAGATATCTTGCAATGTCCAATTATGAACTCGGATAATGAATAGATTCATGAGTCTAATATCATTCTTGTATTTCTCTCAAAAGAGATCTTAACATTTGGATTTTGTTATTCATCTTTAATGACTGCAAATTAATAAAAAGACATTCTGCTTTGGAAATATATATAAGGAACATATGACAGTCTATGACTTGCCATGAAACAGAGTTTCTATCCAGCAACACAAAGTTGAAGAAGATTTAGGCATCAGAGGGTTGGATACGGATTTATGAACTACAGAATCACATATGGCAAAATTATAATTCACTAGATTATAGTTTCAAGTATTCCAGTGAGTGAGAGTCTTCAAAGAGGTTCTCCATCAATGCATCTTCTGAACATAAGTGAGCATTGATCTGGATTATATTCTGCTGTGTGTCCTCCTCCCTGCAAACCAAACACAATACAAATTCTTTAGATCACTATTTTTTTTTGCTGTGGAGACTTTGGAGAAGAAATGGTTTAAAATATGATTGCCTTGATGGTTGCAAATGTCATGTTATTAGCATAAGTCCTCACATACCTACAAAACACAGATAAAAACAGAGTTATTTTAAAGATGATGAGATTGAAGTTAGAAAGAATGGTTTTGTTTTTGTCTACCTAGCAACTTGGTTGCTACTCATCATCCAAGGTCTCCACTTATCAACAATGGAATAGTTGAGAGCTCTGATCCATTCTTCAGTTGAAGAGAAAGGTACCATTAAATCATGATCACCACTATTCCAAAAAAGTTACCAAATAATGAGTTTGTCAAATGGTTGACAAAATATAAAAAAGAGTTTGTCAAATAATACAGATACAAACAAAAGAAATCCTAAAATCAAAGAATGATAGATGCATCAACAAATATTGATCTTGCCTGTAAATGAGAGAGCGGAAGCCTTTAAGACTGTTGTTAACGTGATAAGGAATGGCACTGTAAATATCAAATGAATATGGTATGTTTTGTATGTTACATCGATTCCATTTTCCAAGTTTCTGCATCAGATCATTAATATTGCATTGTTGATTTTGTGTCCGAGTCATGTTTTGTAAAGAACCAAACCATTTATAATAGGTACCTTCTTCACGCCTAGAGCTCTGCGTACACTTCCATCGTTTGCCCAAAAATCAGACAGAAAGTACTTATAAGTCTGAAAAGACAATAAGAAAAATCAAAACTTTTCACAACCCATTGATATAGAAAACGATGAAGATGTAAAAGAGAAGTGTTACAAAGCAGCTAGGAGGTGGCAATGTGAATTCCTTCAGTTCTCTTCTTCTTCCTTTTCCGGTTCGTATGTTTGGTAAGGTTTGTGACATGTCTGGCATGACGAAATCCACTTGGCAGTTTGGTAGCAAAATCTGCACTGTATATCTCTGAGGTACACTTTCAACTCAAAACAAGACAACCTCAATCTCTGAAATATGCAATAAGATAGAGAGATACTAAAGTGGTAATATAAGTCTTTTACATTATCATAAGTTAGAAGATCATTTGAACATTTAGCATTGCTTGGGTCTACATTGAAGACATTGCCTCCACAACTTCTGTCAAGTGACTGCAAAACAAAACAAAAAGATTGTGTAACCAAGTGTCTCCACTTTCATATGATGATGAAGATATAAAGAGTAGTACCTCAAAGAGCTCATCCGAAATAAGTCCCATTCCATGAGCAAATGAAATTCTATGGTTAGATTCTATGTCTGGATCTGTCACAGGGTTCCCAAGAATATATCCCTGCTCAAATTTATGAAGTTGTCAATAAAAAAACATAGTTCTTATCCTAAATAAAAGAGTGAGTGACTTGACTATAACACCTGAAGATTTATGAGTGGTGTGAGGCCTTTCTCATTTCCTATTTTCATATATAGAATGCCATTAGAAAAAAAAACAGAAGAAGAGGAAGAAGAAGAGAAAGCAGAAGTGGTAAATAAGAATATACCAAGTGAAATCTGTTGCACAACAGCTGGAACAATTTTCCCTGAATATGAATCTCCACCAACGTAAAATGGATTCGATTTGAACGTTGGATGATCTACAAACCACTGCAAGTCATTAACAAAAACCACTATAAAAAAGTGAAGAAGAATCATGAGCAACAAATTGTTAGAAGAATAGAGTCGAAGAAGATGCTGAATCACCAAATTACAGAGTCGAAGCACAAGCTTCTGGACTTTAACGATTTATCCCCCTAATCCGTACACGATTATTCAAGAGGAATTTCGAGAAAGAATTCTACTATGTTCTTGAAGATGTGTGTCGACAATCTTCAAGATGAAACCACAGAAGTATTGTTAGAGCCTTAAAGAAGATTATGAGCCAGAGAAGATCTTGATTTGTTCTTCAAATTGTTGCTGTTTCAGCAAACGAGCAAGCTCGATTTCGATGAAGAATTTGATTTTAATCTGTGTACCTCACTCTGGATTCTAAGCTTCATTATATAGAAGGAAAGAACATGACGTGGCTCAATTATGTATTTCGTTAAATCAAACCAGGTTCAATGTTGGTTTAATCCTTTGGTCAACTAATTAACCGAGCTTAAGAACTATACTCCAACACAAAGCAAAGAAACAACAACACTTAACAATTCTAAGGAATTGATTAATTTGGTAAGCTTGGTTAGTGTCACTCGACTTCGAAGCACGTGGAGTTCTCGCATAAGAAAATCCAGAACCAGCAGGAGATTCCAAATACAATATGTTAGCCACTTTTGTCCATGAATAAGATGTTAGCTCTATAGGAGGTACTGTCCCATTGTATTCATCTCCTTTAAAAGCTAAAGGACCTGAGAATAAGACAAAGTGATCAACTTGAAGAAACATGTCAAGTTAAACTATTCATTAGTAAAACCAAAAAAAGAAAAGGAATGGAAGATCTGTGATATGTTACCATTTGCAAAGAGCAGTCCACAGATGGAGCTGCATCCAGGACCACCAGTAAGCCAAATCATGAGAGGATCATTCTTTGGATTTCTCTCTGATTTTACAAAGTAGTAAAAGAGTTCTACATCTTTGGATTCATCAACACTCACGTATCTTAATTCAAAAGCCACATGCAAAACAAAACAGACATTTGAGAACTCAAGGACTGTGTTATAATAAATTGAATCTTGACAAATTAATGGGATTTTTTGTTTTTTTGTTTTTACCCAGTCTCGAGCTCAAAAGGAATAGGACCTTCAAAACCAGGAAGATACTTAACGAGCAAAGAAGCATCAACCAAATGATTAATGGAAGAGATGCTTAGTAGAACTAAGATGAAGAAGATAAAGTTTCTCATCTTCTCTGCTTTTTAGTATGTGAAATGAAGAGAACATAAATAGTTCAATGAAGAAGCATAAACAGAAATGTGAAGAAACAATAACGAAAAAGAAAGAGAAAGGTATATCAAATACGAGAATATTGACAAAGTAACAAACGCAGTACTATGAAAACGTGGCATATGCATGATCCCGAAAAAAAAACCAAGGAATCATTACATTGTAATACGACAGTCGCTCACATTTGTAATCTTTTGTACTTTAATACGAGATTTCCGACCTTGCCTGCCACTCAAGTCGAGTGCTAAAACCCTTTCACTTGTTAAGAGATTAGGTGATGCGGGAGACCTTTCACTTTTCTAAACTGTTAGAAATATCTTCGGATAGTGAAGATTCATGAGTCCTATATCATTCTTGTATTTCTTTCAAAGAGATCTAATCTTTCACCAGTGATGACTGCAAAATAATAAAAAGACATTTTGCTGTTGAAATACTTAAATGAAACATATATGACAAAGTCTATGACTTGCCAAGCCATGAAACAGAGTTTCTATGCAGCAACACAAAATTCAACAAGATTTAGCCATCATAGGGTTAAATACAAAATTATGAATTACAGAATAACACGTGGCAAATTACAAGTGAGTGAGAGTCTTAACTCAAAGAGGTTCTCCATCAAACCATCTTCTGAACATAAGTGAGCATTGATCTGGATTATATTCTGCTGTGTGTCCTCCTCCCTGCGAACCAAACACAATACAAATTCTTTACATCACTATTTGTTTTTCCTGTGGACACTTTGGAGAAGAAATAAGGAATGACTTAAAAATTATTACCTTGATGGTTGCAAATGTTTTATTAGCATAAGTCCTCACATACCTACAAAACACAGATAAAAACAGTGTTATTTTTAAAGATGATGAGATTGAAGTTAAAAAGAATGGTTTTATCTTTTTTTACCCAGCAACTTGAAAAAGGTTTATCAAGAAAGTTAAATAATTTATTTTAAAAGTTTATTAGTTTTTTAATTTATTATAGTTTAACTAGTTATGAAAGAGATTATAGAATATTAAAAATCATTTTTTTAAAATACATTTGTTATTTTTTTGAAATTTATAATATATGACAAATTAAAAGCTCTAAAGTATTTTATGGGGACAGAAGAGTATTAATTTAGGTTAGATAATTACTCGGCGTTGAAAATTGAAAAGTAGTTCCTTAGAGCAGTTCCATTGGACTCTCTAAGAGGGGTTCTTAGTAATAAATTAGAGTTAAATAAATGAGAAGTGAAAATAATTTAGTAAAACCTTCTCTTAGTATAGAGATTAAAGAGACCTTAAGAGCCGATGACGTATCGAGACATGATTGGCTGATAGTTTTCACAGGAAAAAAAAACAAAGCCATCGTTTCATTTTCTCGGGGTTTCTAAAGAAATTTTTTCTCTCGGCTTTTGGAGGCGATTCCTCCGAGGATCTTCAATGTGAGTGATATGGAACCGCCGGCGAGTCCTCCGAGGATCTTCATCTCGGCAATTTCTGGGCCTCCGTCAAGCTCGAGCCATCCTAACATCTTGTCATCAAGCCACATCCATTCCATGATCTAGTCCAGTTCAAGTCTCTTGACCATCTCGTAAGTATTACTTCTTTCGTCTTTGATATGTAATTGTTCTCTGCTCTCTGTTGGTGCAGACTTATCTATCATGGAACGAGATGCACTACGTATGCGTGATGGAGGGCCATTTGTCTTTGCTCAGGTACGTTATCTTCAGAAGTATGGTTCAGATCTTACTCACTTCTAAAGGAATCAACTTGAATCCAATCACTTCATAGTACTACATTGGTCCTTGCTGTTTGATTTTCCTCTTCTTCCCTTGAATCTTTGTTGAACTCTCAGAGAATCATCAAGTTTCCATTTTGATTTCATGATTTCTGGCACCAATTCCTTATGTGCATTCACTTTGAACCTCGCTGTGTTCCTCCTTGTTGGAAAAACCTCGACTCTAACCATTAAGTTAGTGACTTTATCTCAGGTAGTTAGATTTTGATATCTGAACTATTCAGAGTCTCATTAAATCTAGTAGTTAATATATGTATCTATGTACTGACTTGGATTGACTCACTTGCTTCATGCTGACTAACCATGTTTGATTCTGTTTTTCCTTCTAATTTCATTTGTATGACTTTATAGGTTTTATGGACATGAGTATGAGTTTATCACTTTGTAGGTTAAAAGTATTTTAGTTTTCATGAACTTCCAATGGCCTTAAGACTGCAATTTAGATCATGAGATTACTATCTTCACATTAAGTGTTTGCTCTGTCCATTTTATTTTTCTCAGTTGATCAAAATTTTGATTGATCTGGTAGATCTATTTGATTGTGGGGTTGGCTAGGGCAATGATGAAGCATGCAAGGAAAGTGGAAGGATTAGTTGATGCTGCGGACATAGTAGGAACATGTGGTGATGGAGCAAACACCGTCAATATATCAACTGGATCTTCAATATTTGCTGCAGCTTGTGGTGCAAAAGAAGTGAAGGTATAGATTTAAAATGGGAAAATTTGTATTCAAGGTAAATGATCTCTACTTGCCAATTAGCTTGTTCATCCACAAATAAAGAGAAATTTACAATTACCATTGCTTGTGTGGTTTCATAGGTTGTTAAGATGGCAAAGGCGATACAACGATTTGGAATGGAAATAGCACTTGTGGTTCATTCATATAATCTAGACGAAATGAGTCTGTTGGGTAAGATTCCCTCTTCCTAAAGTTAGATAACATTAATCATCCATTGGTTACTAACCAATCATGGCTTAACAAAAACAGGAGGAGCTATCAAGACGCTTGATTCATTGAACAAACAGCCCATAGGATATGAGGTTTCTCCCCATATAGGGTCTGTAACGTACTTCTGTCAAGATCACCACAGACCCATTTGGATTGATTATCTTAACTTTTCCAATCCCTTTGACTTCACTCTGAGTTAAGTTTCCCATTATAACTTTTCCTCCATCAATTTCTTGGAGGTCGAATAGGGATTCTTTGTCTGGCGTGATGTGGAAGCTGCATCCAGAGTCCATCACCCATTCTTGTTTGGTGGCGATGTGGCTTGCGGTTAGTACTTCTGGCTCTTCTGGGTTTGTCACAACATTAGCAGAGTTGTTTGACATGTCTGACAATCTTTCAGGACATTCTCTTTTCCAATGTCCTTCTTTTCCACAGATGAAGCATCCCTTGTTGTTCTTGTTGTGTTTGAGCCTCGACTTTGATCTTCCTTTGCTTTTGGACCGACCTTTCCAAGGTCTTCCCTTCCCCTTTTCTGAGCGTGTTTCTTGTCTCCCTCTGTCTTCTATATATAGGCCTTCATTGTGTGACTTTGTGAGTTTTCCTCCTTCCAATAACTCTCTCTCCTTTGATTTTGCAGCTCCTATTACCTCATTAAGGCTTAGTGTATCTCCACCATACTTCAAGGTCTCCTTGAATTGATCGTAATTGTCGGACAAGGAGCTTAGTAGAAGGATGGCCTGAACTTCTTCCGATACTTCCACCCCAATATTGTTCAGGTCTGCTACTAACTTTAGAAAATCGTCGACATTCTCATCTATGTTCTTAGAATCGATTATCCTAAAGGTGTAGAATTTTAGCTGCAGGTAAATTCTGTTAGGGAGGGATGTTTCCATGTATAACCTGTTGAGTGTAGACCACATTGATGCTGCTGTCTCACAGTTTGTGATTTTTCTTAGCACTTGATTTCCCACGTTGAGTACTATAAGATCCTTCGCCTTTTCTGACTTTTCCAGCTTTGCAGGATCTATGCTTGGAGCAGCCACAGCGGAGGTCCCCGCATCTTTTCCAGGAGCCGCCGACCCGTTTACTGGAGCATCCTTCAGTAGCTGCTCGTCTGTCAGAATGCTTTTCAACCCTAGTACTCCAAGGTGCGCTAGCATTCGTACTTTCCATAGTGAGAAATCACTTGTTCCGTCAAATTTGTCTACCTCTATCCTTGTGTTGCTCATCGCTTGTTTTCTTAGTCTCTTCTTCGCAATTCCTTATACTGACCCAAAGCTCTGATACCACTTGTTGAGTTTATAACCTAATTGTCAACTTTACTTGTGTGTTAGGTTATAGGTTCTAAGAAAGAGAATGCACCAAGATTTAACGAGTTCCCCGAATGATTACGGGTACGTCTCGTGGGAGAAGGTTTCTCCCAAAATCCAATAAAAAAACACCGAAGATTACACGGTAGGAATTCGAGAGAGATTACAAGGAGTTACCTAAGAAAATTATAAACCCTAATTTTCTTATGTCTTTTAACCTATTGAGAGACTCTCTTTAATCTCATAACCTCAATATATATAGGAGAGCATTCTGGACTTTAGGTCAGAAGGTGTGGTATTGGGTTTTCCGTTACGGCTCAATACGGGTCTAATGGGCTTGGTCAAGGGTTCAACAATTGCTTTTTTGTTTTTCTAATATAATTTTAGCTGTGTGGATTTCGGGGTTTGTGATCCAATTTATATTAGGGGCAGATTTGATGAATCGAGAATCGCCATGATCTTGTAGAGTTAAGAAAAATTCAAAATTTTAGATGAGAAACTGAATACTATTTGGTATTTTCGTTGCAGCTATTAGAATTCTCATATTTGATCAATTAATTTTCTGTTGCAGTTGGTGGATAGTTTTTGTTCTGGAATAACTGGTAATTCTTTAAGCTGAGAACAAAATGGATATGACTGCAACTGTGAAAGATGCATTTGATCGAGTTACTAAGATGCAGAAGCTGTATCACTCAGTTTTCCAAGATGTCATCGATTTAGTTTTTGATGGAATTGAAGAGACATTGAATTGTTACCAATTAGACAATGATGAAGTAGAGCAAGAAGCGGTTCTTACCGAGTTGAGGCTTAAGCTTGATTCTCTTTTACCGATTATCCGGCTTTAGAATTCACAAAAGGATATGAACATGAGTCTAGGCAAGTGTGTGAAAGTACTAGAAAATTCTTATCATCCTGATATATCTCTAGCCTGCAGAAGCATTGATTTCTATACGTATTCAGTGAATACGTATACCGACAAGGCTTGTTCAAAATTGGTGATTCTCTGGTTTAGGAGGCTGGACAAGAGGAAGAAACCGAGGAGAGATTTCAGTCCTTAGAAATCTACCATTTAACGGAGTCAATGAAACTTAGAAACATTGAGCCTGCAATGAGACGGATCTCAGCAAACCGCGGAAACCTGGAGCAAAACGGTTCAAAGCGGGAGCTGAAACTTAAGTTTGAAGTATAGTGACATGATAAGAGAAGGAAACCAGTCTGATGCTTTCAAGTATGCGAGAACTCATTTTCCGGAATAAGCTGAACTCCACATAAAAGAGATACAAAAGCTTATGACTTGTGTGGTATGGATTAAAGAAAAATACCCTAATGCAGAGATGGTTTCTACATCATGTTGGGACAAGGTTACCAAAATTCTAATAAAGGAATATTACCATGTCCTGGATCAGCCATCTAACTCACCATTAACAGTTGCTTTATCCGCCAGTTTAGAGACCTTACCGACCCTTTTAAAGCTGGTTGGTGTAATGGCTTTGAAGAAACAAAAATGGCAAGCAGTGGAAGAGCTTCCAGTTCCTCTGGAGTTAGGAAACGAGTATGAGTTCCACTCAGCTTTTGTTTGTCCGGTGAGTAGAGATCAATGCAGTGAAGGAAACCCACTAATATTGATGCCTTGTTGTCATGTTATTAATGAGTCAATTAAGAGACTCAGCAAGAACTGCTCTTACCGTGGATTCAAAGCCCTTTGGTTTTGGCTCAATAAAAATAGATATCAAGTAAGAACTCTCGATGTTGCAGTTAGTTTTTGATTTATTTTTATTATTTCTGTTTTCTCTCTTGATTCTGAGCAGATAAGCGAATAATGGGGATTATGTCTGTCTCAGGATGCTGTAATTTATTTGATTTTGGAACTGTTCATCTTTTAATTAATTTGGAAATCGGAAGGGAAAGAATATCACGTGAATTCTCCTATTTTGGTGACTTTCAGATTAAAAAAAATTATTCAGATATAATTAATGACACTAAGAGCATCTTCGAGGTTCTTAATATTTTTATATTATAATTAATCACTTAAGAATCTCTAATGATGTTCTTAAATTTTGTGGGGTTCCAATGGTAGAACCCCACATAAAAGAGTTCTTAAAAATTGTGCAATACAAAGACACAACAAAAATGTCATTTTACATTAGAAAGTATCAAATTACATTATAAATTGTCATTACCTAGTACATTAATATGCAACAAAAGTTCAGATTCAACAACAATCATTAAGAGTATGAAAAACAGACACAAAAAGAATCAAAATATGCAACACAAAATGCAACACATAATCAAATTCATTGTAAATCTGCAACACATATATTACAAAACATGGACACAACAAAATACATACACAACCATTCTACAAAACACATACACATCAAAATACAGACACATCCGCTTTACAAAACACAGACACAAAAAAACACACACATAGTCACTTTACAAAACGCAGACATAGCAAAAGCAGACACAAAACAGACACACCATGGTGAGAAAACACTAACACAACATGGTTTACAAAAGACATACACAGAATGTTAAACTCCATTCAACATGTCGGTAATGAGCTTGTTTTTGAGAGCCATTTCAATATCCGATAATGGCTCTGTTTTTGTCAAAAGACTGTCCAATAGTTTGTGTTTTGACAACCTTTCTTTCGCGGCTAAATATTTTTGTTTGATCTCCCACATTTCCCGAAACTTTAAGAGAACATTCCCTTGTGCGGCCTTGTTCCCTGTCTTTTTAGACTTAGCTTTAGAAGCCTTAACACCTTCTGGTCGACCTTGCTTTCCTTCATAGCTAACTGAGGCAGATGTTGAAGACTGTGTCGAACAGTCATTGGTCTTCCTTCTCTTTGACATTCCCTGGTTTTCGTTTTGGCACCATTTTTGATCATGTCGAAGTTCTCTCCAAGCATGCTCGAGAGTGAACTTCTGCTTATGATCATTGAAGAAAATCTGATGAGCCGTCTTCATTACATCATTCTCGTTTTGACCACTACATTTATGAGATGATGCAACATCAAAGCACCCCACAAATTAGCAGACATTGTCATTAATCTTCGACCACCTTTGTTTACAGTGGCTTGGCTCCCTCTTTTGCAGACCCGCAACCTTAGGACTTGCAGCAAAATAAGTTGCAATCCTCTTCCAGAAGGCTTCCGCTTTTTGATCATTCCCAACAATTGGATCCTTACTTGTGTTGAGCCAAGCACTGATGAGTACAACATCTTCTGTGGGACTCTACTTCCTTCTTGATCTTCGATCATCAGCTTCATTTGGTGAATCCTTCTCACAGAAATTAGGTTCAATGTTTTCAGGTTGATGTTGACTACTCAGTATTGCTAGGAACCAAAGGTGTGACTGTATGAATTCATAGAATCCATCGGAGTGTTGGAAGGAGAAGATCAAAAGGAAAAGACAGAAGAAGAATAAGCCAACAAAAGAAGCGGACGGAAGATGTTGAGAGAAGAAATATACTAGAACAAGCAGACATAATGAGAAGTAAATGAAAAAGAAGTAGAAGCCGAGAAGGAGATAGACGAGGAGTGAAGAATGCAGAGAGAATAAGTAAACAGAAAAAAAACAGACAGAATACAACAAAAGAAGAAGAAGAAGATAAACGAGGAGTGAAGACTATAGACAGAAGAAGCAGAAGTAGAAGAAGAAAAACTAGAGAAGAAAACAGAGAAAAAGATAGACGAGTAGTGAAGACTAAAGACATAAGAAGCAGAATGAGAAGAAGTATCAAAGAAGAAGATAGACGAAACCGAGAGAAGCAGAGAGAATGATCACAAGAAGAAGCAGAGAAGAAGATAGAATAAACAGAGAGAAGCAAAGAGAAGAAGCAAATAGTCATGTGATCTACGAGGTTTGGCATTCAATGTGTGTCTACTTCACATTGAAAGCCATTAACTCTCACACCCTAAACACACTCATGTGATATAATCACAAAGATCACAGCAAAATAATAAACATTTATAGCAAAGATCACAATGAGACAACACATTTATCACAACGCAGAGAAGAACATAAATCAAATCACAGACCTATAATTGAGACCACATCTAACTACATACTAACCACAATCTAAACATACTAACCACAACCTAAACATACTAAACACAGACACAACAAAATTCAACAAAAGGTGTGAACACATTACCTTCATCAACAACGTCTGCTTCTGCGCCACCGATGCTTCATCACCACCGTCTGCTTCAT
Organism: Lepidium sativum; assembly: GCA_023374145.1. NCBI lineage: Eukaryota > Viridiplantae > Streptophyta > Magnoliopsida > Brassicales > Brassicaceae > Lepidium > Lepidium sativum. Next base: position 37,571 of record JAKUCM010003459.1, read on the forward strand.
CACCACTGTCTCCTCAAATACACAAAGAAACAAACACAAATGTTCGGAAAACTTCAAATTTCATATATAAATATACAAATACAGAGAAGAGTAAATTTGAATCTTAAACCGTCACTATACAAACCGTCATTATACAGAACCCTACATTTTTGAAACCTAAAAATCCAAGGGTTCGATGACGCCTAATTTCGATGAACACTAATTTCGATGAACCCTAATTTCAAAACGACCTAACCCTAATCTCATAAATCTAACAACCATAACTAAGAAATAGGGAGAAGACGTACCTATATGGTTGGAGAGAAGAAACCCCAACAAATTGGTGAAGATTCTCAGCCAAATCGCAATTTTGGTGAAGTTTCGCGACCAAATCGAAGGTGATGGTTCCGATGATGAAGAAGAGAAAGAGAAGAGGAAGAAGAGGAAGAGAAGAGAGTAAGCGAAGGTTTTGATGATGTCGTGGACGAAATCGACAAAAAATTGCCGAAATCGCCGAACTCGCCGCAGAGAAGAGAGAAGAGGAAGAAGAGAAGAAAGACGATGAAATGAGAAAAGGGTCGCGACCCTTCTCCATTTTTTTGGTAAACACGCCTCCTCCACTCGTTTCGTGACACGTAGGGGCTCTTAAATTTTTCTACAAATCCTAATTTAAGAACCGTCTGTTATCTTTAATCACGTTTTTGATTAAAAAAATTAAAAAAAATGCTTAAGGGACTCCCAATGGAGCTGGTCTAAGAGCATCTCCAACAAGGAGATGCTCATGTTAAGTTTCTTAGAATTAAAATATTATTATTTTTTATTTTAATTTATTTTTATTTAAATTTTAAATTATAGTGTACAATAGAAAGTTGACACGTGGCAAAAACCCATCTCTTAAAACTCTTATTTAAGTTTCTCTTGAGTTTCTTAAAAATAATATTATTTTAATTATTTTAAATTTAAGAACCCCTCCAAAAACCCTTCATGGGAGGTGGTCTAAAATTTAAATAAAAAATAAATTTAAATAAAAAATAATAATATTTTAATTCTAAGAAAGTTCACATGAATAGCCTCCACCAAACTGTCGCAATAGTCCCATCAAGTGCATGGAGTTTTAGCTAACCTCAGAGCATCTCGAACAATGTTTCTTAACAAGAAGCTCTTATAAATAAAATAATCAAAAGTAATCTATAACTATTAAAATAATGTTATTTTTAAGAGAATGAGAAAAATTGGTTTCTTAAATTTCTTATTTAAGAAACTCTTACCCATTCTTAAGAAACTCTATTGTACATGTGGTAATGATTGGATATAACTTTTCTAAGTTAAAATAGTGATATTTTATTGATTAAGAAACTTACAAAGTCCACAAGAGCCATGCGCACTTGCACATCCTGGGATCGAGTCCCCCCACTTGCATTTGCAAGAACTTGGATAATGGGCCGGCCATTTGTGACCCAAGATTGATAAAAAAAAAAAAAAACTTACAAAGTATCTGTGGAGGTGGTATCACAACTCCATCACTCAAACTTACCAATAATGAACTGCCACGCGTAATACCACAATGACACTATCCTGTCAAATTAGCAATATGCAAAACCAGCACTTTTTTTTCGGATCTACATCACAAACCACAAGTTTCACTTTACAACAACAATCTCATAAGGATCATAATATTTAACAAAAAGCTACAAGGTGAAGCTTATGTGTAGTTATGGTGGAAAGATCCAGCCTCGTCCACACAATAATCAGCTTACTTATGTTAATGGTGACACTAAAATCATGTCCGTCGATCGTGCTATCAGGTTTCCCGCTTTGGTATTCAAACTCTCCGCCGTCTGCGGCGGTGGTGAAGAAGACTCGTTCAAGTACCAGCTTCCAGGTGAAGATCTTGATGTGTTGATCTCCGTCACTAACGATGAAGATATGGAGCGTATGATGCATGGATATGATCGGTTGCTTCGTTTGTCTTTTAAACCAGCCATGATGCGTTTGTTTCTCTTCAAGTCTTCTTTAATTTCTTGCGGATTTGGCTCTGAAGGTTCCACCAAATCAGATCGAGATACGCTTAATCCAATCCCTAGCCGACCTGAATCGGAGAAATCTGTTACCGATCCTTTGAATAACACCGACTTCCTATTCGGATAGGTGAAAGCAACTCCAATTCTGCCATTGCCAACATAAGGAAACCAAGGCTATTACCCACATGCCACATGGAGCAGAAGAACCAGCTAGGTTACAACGTGGTTCAACCACAACCACAATATTCAGGTGCTCCACAGGTTATGAGTAGTGTTGGTCCAATGGGTAAACCGGCCTACTATACAGTAGGTAGAGACGGCATGATGATGCAACCACCACCGCCTTAGCCGCAATACTAGGGAGTTAGTCAACCGGTTAGGGGCATGACCGATCTTAGAACCAGACCGGATGGTAAAGTGGCGGTTAAGATGGCACCAACAAAATTTTCTCACAATTTAGATTCAGTGTGAGTGTGAGATCAAGCAGATGTTGAAGAAACCGTCACGTCAATGTGGGGTCAGGCAAGAGACGCTTCCACATGCGTCATCTACTGTAGCTTTTCTCTATCTCTAGTCTCCAAAAATCTTTTCTTCTTCAATTACTCTTTTCCCTTTGTGTTTCATCGTAAACCACCAAATTTCTCTGTAAATCATACCAGGTTTATTTTTCCCCGATCTGCTTTTTCATTCATCAATGTATCGTTACATTGTTGAACTCGGTTTGATAGCAACCTTGTTTAATTTTCACCACCTTTTCGTGTCTTTGTTGGTCCCCTGATGATTTCTTTTGATTTCCATGAAAACCTGTCAACTTCCCACATGTTCTTTTTTCCAAATTTATCTGCCAAGTTCAAAAGAATTTTACGGTTACCTTCCACCTCGCTTTCTCCGTCTTGCTCTGTACTTGTGCTCATTTTTTTTATTTTTTTTACGGTCCGTTCCATCTTTTCAATTACTCTACGAATCGTTGATGTTTTAGAACTACGATTTGCAAACAATATCTCATACATTGGTTATCTAGTTTTCGTATTTTGCTGCTTAGTGCACCTGTAAACTTGTCCATTGGCTTTATGGAGGTACATTCTAAATATTATGTTACCCTAATCTGGTACTTTTTGTATGATTTTCATATGTTTTTAGTTGGCTCGAAATCATTTACCTGATACATATGTTCTTACCTGATAAATTTGGATAAGCGTGTGTGCGGGTATACTATTTTGTTGCGAAGGCTTGGGTTGAAGGTAAATGCGTTAATAGTCGGTAAAAGTTATGGCGACAAGTACATTGAGTGTTTGTGGTAAAAGTGGTGTTGAAAAATAGGTTGATTATAATATGAAAGTTGATACATGTAAGGTTTGGTATGACTGTAATCCAGAGTTAAGCAGTCCATGTCGATAACAGGATTTTACTCAAGTTTTCAAATCCTATTATACTGAGATGTCGATGTAGTATAATATGTGTCAATCCAACTGAGAATGTAACTATCAATCAAGATGAAATTAATTGTTCTAATCCAAGCCAATCAAAAGTGTAGTTTGTCTAACAACCTATATATCTCGTTAAAATAAAAGTAAACAAGCAAGTAATAAAAGTCGAGAATTTAAATTAAGCGGCAACAAAAGAGTATTAAGTTAATTTAACGCATGGTGAGAAAACATGTTCCTAAGGAGTGAGTATCATGGAACAGTGTGACTCTTAAACTAACTAGACGCTTGACAACACTCAATAGAGCTAATCTCTAGGCAACAAAAACACAAGTAATGAATCCACTCTCGTGGTAAACAAACTTGAATAGACTACTAACAGACCCTATTGCCATAAGTGTGATAATTTAGTCGGAATGAACGATTAACTCGCTTAACGCCAATTCACACCTCATATATTCGATCCCTCGAGCTGAGCATATGAATCTCTAAAGTGAGTCAGTCGCTTTACCAAACACCCGTCGGTGCTAGAGCATGTCAGAACAAACATCAGGTGATCAGAATGAAGCTAGTGATGAAAATACCAAATCAGAAAAATCCTAAATAATTGTAACCTCAAGCGACCTAGAAAGTTTAAGCACCACACTGCCCTAACTCATCCTCAAGAGCCCTCAATAATTACTCAGAACACATTAATTTGACACAAAGCACGAAGTCAAAATTTGATTGCATAAACAAAGAATTCAAACAAGGTATGAAATCAACGCTGAACATAAAACTAAATTACATAAAACGTAAAATTCGATGTGAAAAAGTTTCGTTCGATTACAAAGCTTTAAGTTTGCTTCTCAAGAAAAAGTGTAAAAACTAGGATCCCAATTTTTGTAACATGTAAGATTATTTATACTAAGCCCTACCAAAACCCTAGATCAACTCTGCCCATTATGAGAACCAGCGTGCAATGGATTTTAGCTGAGTCTGCCCCAAGTGCTGAAAAGTCTCGTGAGTGGGCTACTGTGCGGCCCATCCAGTGAAAGGCTAAGTATTGGACTTGAGATGGAGCTCGAATGGACTCTAGTTACCTCGAGCCTATATGCCGAGAGTGGACTCGAGCTCACACTCGAGTTAGCTTGTGCATGTACGCCGAGAGTGGACTCGAGCTAGTGCTCGAGTGTACGTTATGCGTTGCTCGAGCTCGTGTGTGATCCGACTCGACTTAAGGTGCTGCTCCTTGTTCAAGATAGACTCAATCCCGCCCAAGGCATGGGAATACTCGGCTTGCGTCTAGGGTTTATGTATTAGTGTTTCCAGTACCTTAAACCTCCCCAAATGTAATATGTATGCGAAAGTATATGAATGCAAATGAATGAGGCTATCTAGATCCAACAAGATGAGAATATAGTAGAAATATACGCGTAAAATAGATAAATGAGGCCTCTAATGCATGCTAAAACCTGTATATCAACTCCCCTAGACTTATTCCTTGCTTGCACTCAAGCAAACATGTAAGAACAAATTCAGAGAAGTTGTTTAATGGGGACTCAAAACCAAAGCAAGCCGATTCAAATGCTATAACTCAGTGTCCAGTTTTAATATTCTAAACTACAATACTAAACAAGTCATACTACGAAAACGTTAGTCATGCAAATCGAAGTTCGACCTAAGCTCAAACTCAACCTACAAATGCATTCAAATAAACCATTCTTTTTGACATTCAATTAATTTCAAACTGTGAATCAAGTTACACATCTCATGAGAACTTATTTGGCTAAGGTAATGGCTCAAGAGATAAAAGTGATCTCTTCAATGTAATGGTTAGTCCAATCTGCTCAGGGATCACTCAGAATGGAATAAGCTTTAACATAAAGTTAAAGGTGAATGCCAACAGATGCATACATAAACAAGATCTCACCCAACCAATGCACCAATTCGAGCTCTAACTTATTCAATTTAAAACATAGAAATTGATTCATATATCTACATTTTTCAAACAAAAATGGCATCTCATTCTTTCACTTAAGCGCTCAACATAATCAATTTCCCAAACTTCTTTTCCATAGCTAATATGAAGGGAGGGGTTACTTAATTCATATCACATTACAACACTAGTTCTAAGATAATTTTTTTTTTCTTTACAAGACACTCTAAGTGTATATCTTTCTTTTTTTCCTTAGCACCCAACTCTAAAATTTAAATACCAGAAACCTTTACTATATCATACTTGCGTATTGTCCCATTTGTTCCCCTTAAACTCTTTAACCCATGCTTTTGTTCTTTTCTTCATTCATTTCTTAACCAAAGTAAATAAGCATCCCACACCCATAAACCACTTACGCCTAGATTGGTTCAAAACATAAACTAGAAACATCATGAAAACTTGTTCTTGTCGGTACTCACCTAACACATTATATCAAGATCAAGCCGTAAAAAAGTCTCAAAATCACACCCAAACAATGTAGGGCTCGAAAGGAGGTAGGGGTTTAGGTGGGAGTCTACTTGAATTAAAACGTGAGGATGCAAGTTGATGAAAGGAAATCTGAGTATTTTGTAATACACGAGTTCTAACTCAATGCATAGACTTGACAATTAAGCGTTCATTTCAGGTTATCACTTAGTAAGGAGTGGCGTCTAATCACAACAAAATTCAGCAAAGTAATGAACTAAATTTTAAACTTTCCTAGCATGATGCAGTCTTACAATTCGGATTGGACAGCAAGCAACAAACAACATTAACTCAAGGCGGTGAATTTAGCACAAAAATCAGCAAGCTTGCAAGGTGAAATCATCATGGTCCCCAATGCATAACTAGACTCAAACCTAAATGGATGCAAACTACATGACACTCTGTTTTTGTGTTTTTCAATAGTTTTACGATCTTGATTTTTTATGACATACGTGTAATGCAATGTAAGGTATGAATGCATGAAAATCCAAAATAAGAACAAAGAAAACGTGATAAAATGATGATTGGATTCCTCTCTCAAACTTAAATCACACAGTCCCTTGTGTTGATAAGAGAATGAAAAAGGATCCCAAACCAGCAAACATAATAGAAACATGCAGTAATATATACACGAGGGGTGGTGTAGTATACCTCAGCGGCGAAGAGGGACCATCCAGCCAGATCCATGTCCATGTCATCATTATCTTGGTTTTGCTACTCAGCATGATTGTTGTAGCCGTATGTCGTTGAGCCCATATGAGTAAACAATTATACCCCGGTTGTTGTATTGGGATGTGAAGTCAAGTTGTGCTGATCAATGTGACTCGACTCAAGCTTTTGCATGTATCACTCAGACGTTGAGCCAAATAAATCATCTCTGTTAAACCTTCCCTGAGGTGGTATCTGTCGTGGAGTCGAGCCTTGGTTGTCGATCCAAGGTATTCGCGTCTAGAGTGTAAGTTGTTAAAGCTACACATCTGACTCCAATTGTGGCTCAACACTTCGAGTGCATTCCCTGCGGGGGCTACTAGTGTAGAGTCTGCTTGTTGCTTTATGTTGCCTTGGTGGTTCGTAGCTGAGCTCCGCCTCAAGCTCTTTAGTACCCTCGTCTTGCTGTGTGAGCCCCTGGGTTGAGTTAAGATCACGGACGAGGACTTGTTGTGTTAGGTATCTTTGCTGAACTTGAGATGGTGTCATGTGCTCATATGAGGAAGACATGTGTGGTTGCATTGAATGCCTAGGGTTGAAGAGTGGTTCGGAAACTGATGTGGATTGTCTCCGCGGTGGCGTTGTGGGTTCTCTGACTGCACTTGGTTCTTGTTCTCGCCTTCTGCTCGAGCTCTTCCCAAGCGTGAGATTGCCAAGCCTGTCAACTACTGATCTTTGTGTGTTGACGTTCTATTCTTGATCTTTAAAAGGATATTGATTCTTTTACTCACCTCCTGTAATCCTTTAGGCATCTTGGGATCTACATACTCCTGAGAATAGTGGCACTGTGCTCGACAACACTCGGTCAAGGCGCTTCTGGTGCCTGTTTTTGTTTGCTAACTTGAGGTCTGTTTGTAACTAGAAGATTTAACGGAGGTAGGAACACCACATTACACTCGAGCGCTAGATGTGTGCATTCGCCATTCGGGAGCTGTATTACTGAATCAGAGCTCTCCCCTGGTAGACTAACCTATAGAGCCAAACACCTCTTGTTGGACCTCTCTATAGGACCCTATGCTGGATGAGGTACGTTACGTCAATGTATTATGGAGGTATTGAATCCCTTGATCTTATGTTTACGCAAGCAGTTTTAAGAATCTTTGTCACTACGCCTCCAACACATATGGAAGCATTAGATTTGGACTTCAAAGCCCCCGCCCAAACTTTATAGTTGATCAGTTCCTTCATTAAAACCGTGGTAACTCCATTCTTGTTGCGATTTACTTCATGATGCATACCATGGTCGAAACAGTTGAGCGTTACAAGAAGTGCCTTGTCTATCATCTCGAGTTCTGGATGTCAAATATTGCCATACTCGTGCCTCGCAAAACATGAAGTTCCAAGGATCTTGTGGAAGTCTCGAATGAAAGGGTTCCTGATTTTGGGGCTTTTGCTGGATGAGATGTTGTATTCCACCTGAGTACCGATGACTTTCCACAGCATTTTGAGCTCTTCATCGTCGAAATCGGTGGCACCACCATCAGACAGAAGAAGTCTGAAGAGTTGCTCGAATTGTGTTGGCAAGAACGAGTACTTGTGACCGTTTATGGTGAATGTTAATATCTCAAATCCATCAATAGCCTCCAGCCTCTTCTCATGATCCATATACTCCTGCAACTAGACTGATGCTATGAATTGGATTGTCTCAGCAGCATATATCTCTCTTGGATACGAGACAAACTGTTTTAGCCCTACATTCCAAATCATGTGGTCAACATATCTGGAAATTCCCAACTGCATCATGGTTTAATGATGAAGATAACGGGTAGACACAACCGATATCTGTTTGAAGGCCTTTAATGCTTGCTTGGGTGGAATATTTTGAGGCAGACTTTCGTTCACTCAATCAGCTTGTTCACTGTCATCACTGCTTGATGCATCTTTAATTCTTCCACGTGGTCCATCGCTATTTTTTCCCCTCATAACCTACTTGCCGCTACAGGTCTGGTTATGAGGGAAAACACATCAGTGGATCACGCGGAAGAAATTAAAGTTGTATCAAGCAGTGATGACAATGAACAAGACAATCGGGTGAACGAAAGTCTGCCTCAAAATATTCCACCTAAGCAAGCGTTGAAGGACCTCAAACAGATACCGGTTGCGTCTACTCGTTATCTTCATCGTTAAACCATGATTCAATTGAGAATTCCAGATATATTGACCAGATGCTTTGGAACGTAGGGCTAAAACAGTTTGTCTCGTATCCAAGAGAGACATATGCCGCTGAGACAATCCAATTCATAGCATCGGTCGAGTTCTAGGAGTATTTGGATCATGAGGAGAAGCTGAAGGCTATTGATGGATTTGGGATATTAACATTCACCGTAAAGAGTTTAAGGGGAGTAGATGGGACAAAACGTAAGTATGTTTTAGTAAAGGTTTCTGGTATTTAAATTTTAGAGTTGGGTTCTAAGAAAGAAAAGAAAGACATGCTTAAAGTGTCTTGTAAAGAAGAAAAAAATAACTTATCTTAGAACCAATGTTGTAATGTGATATAAACCAGAACCGCTAGAAGTGCTGAGTTAAGTAACCCCTTCATTCGGATTAGCTATGGAAAAGAAGTTTGGGAAATGGATTATGTTGAGCGCTTCATTGAAAGAATGAGTTGCAGTTTTTGTTTGTAAAGTGTAGATATAGGAATTGATTTCTAGGTTTTAGAATGAATAGGTTGGTGCTCGAGTTGAGTGCATTGGGAAGGTGAGACCTTATTTCTGTTTGCATCTGTTGACATTCACCTTTAACCTTATGCTAAAGCTTACTCCATTCTGAGTGATCCCTGAGCACATTGACTAGCCATTACATTGAAGAGATCACTTTTATCTCTTGAGTCATCCCCTTAGCCAAACTAGTTCTTATGAGATCTGTAACTTGATTTACAGTTTGGAATTAATTGAATGTTAAAAGGAGTGGTTTATTTGAATGCATTTGTAGGTTGAGTTTGAGCTTAGGTCGAGCTACAATTTGCATGGCTAACATTTTCATAATATGACTTGTTTATTACTGCAGTTTAGAATACTAAAACAGGAGATTGAGTTATAGCATTTGAATCGGCTTGCTTTGGTTTTGAGCCCCCGTTAAGTAACTTCTTTTCTGAATTTGTTCTTAGGTGTTTGCTTGAAGGCAAGCAATGAATAAGTCTGGGGGAGTTGATATACACGTTTTTAGCATGCATTATGGGCTTTATTGAGCTATCTTACACGTACATTTCTACTACATTCTCATCTTGTTGGAGACTAGATAGCCACATTCATTTGCATACATATTACGTTTGGGGAGGTTTCAGTTACTGGAAACACTAATACAAGGACCCTATATGCAAATCAAGTCTTCTCACGCCTTGGTCGTGATCGAGTCTATCTTGAACAAGGAGCAACACCTTAAGTCGAGTCGAGTCACACACAAGCTCAAACAACACATAACCTACACTCGAGCACCAGCTCGAGTCCACTCTCAAGGTACATGCACAAGCTAACCCAAGTGTAAGCTCGAGTCCACTCTCGGCGTACATGCTCGAGCTAACTCGAGTCCACTCTGTTGCATGTTATATTGCATGTTTGAACGTTGCCCGTTCTTTCTCTTTTTTTTTGTGTGTGTTAGACAACTAAGTTCCATGTATCCACTAAGTCTTCCGTTGATGTGTTGTGGTTCACCTCATGTTTCGTACCTGCTATTCGTCTTGTTATTTGTTTCAATTCATTTTATCAACCATTTCTTTTGGTAGCAGTTGCTTGCCTAAGTAACTGTAATCTATTGTGATATATTTTAACAAAACTGTACGTGATTTTTTTTTGGTGTCTAATTATTTTGTGTATGTTTCTGTATATCTGCTATCTATATTCATGTCAGCTATTGTCCTTAGTACCTACTAAGTAAAGAGGTATTCATTAGTAGTTTCAAATATTTGCCAACATGCAGTTTGCAATGTCTTATGTTTTGTTTATGCTTTCACGTTTGGAACTAATTCTCTGATTTCTTTTGTATAATGGCTCCTGCCAAAACGGCCCCCGCCAAGCTCCCATCCCAAATGATTGATGCATGTCACGACCCGCTGGGAGTCCGTGTCAATACATACCAGAAACTTTACACACTAAAAAGGATCATTGATGCTCACAAATCTGAAAAATTGGAGGAATTGAAGCAATTGTCCTTCAACCCTATATTTCATTTTCATTTGTCTAGTAAAGCGGCATGGTATGGTAGCTTTGGTATACTGCTTCTTAGCAGGCAACTTGTTTGTCAAAGAAAATAAGAAAGTATGACTTGTTTTTGCTAGTGCTCCAATCAGTGTGTCTCTCCGTGAATTCATGATAATTACCTTATTTTTTTGCCTGAATTATATATAGTGAGTTGTCCCTATATACACGCTATCAAACTTTGTGTTTGTTATGATAGAAAATTATCGCTTCCAAATATTTTATATTTTTATATTAATATGAGTGCTCTCTATGTCGCCTTTTCATTTTATGTAAATGCTACTTGTGTTTTTGATTACATGTTTAAACTTTATCCGTTTTGTATCTATTTTATGTATGTTAGACAATTAAGTTCTGTATACCCGTTAACTTTCTGTTGATGTATTGTTTACTTCATACTTCATACTTGTTATACGTTTTATTGTCTATTTCATTTAATTTTATTCGCTATTTATATTGGTAGCAGTTACTATCTTAAATTACCGTAATCTACTCTTATAATGTTTTATAGAACTAGGCATGATTATTATTTTTCTGTGTCTAATTATTATGTTTCCTGTGCATTACCTCAATTAATTAGTAATAGATACGATCCAACATCATTATTAGATTTACAGAACTTATATGTATATTGAACTAATTTACTCCTTTTATTGCCATCCACTTCTAAAGACTTCATGGTATATGTAGAAAGTGTTTTTGATTAAGTTGGAATCTGGACATCTGATGATGAATCAATTAAAGCACTTTGATGTTTTTCTAATATTAGTTTTGGTAACTCATTTGAGAGCGCTTTGTTTTGACTTTGTAAGTATGCCTTTAAAATTTTGTCTCCTGTCCCTTGCGGAGGAATCTTTTAAATTAATATTCAACTATACTGTGTAAACACTCACCATTTGACAGTAGAGATCTCCAATGAACAAATATTACTAACAAAGATGATCCAATATTCACAAAAATAAACTCCCCACCAAAATCGAATCATCTCCGATTGGACCTTGACAACAAGATGTTGGCATAACTACAAGCGAACCAAATATATATTCTGAATTGATAGAATTTATTTGAAGAAAACTTGTAGCAACAGAACACGGATAAACATTTATTACATCATTCAACGCCACCACAAAGGTCTGGAACAAAGAAAGGGAAACAGACATAGCCTCAACGAAAACAAGTCTTAAATCTTACCTTTTCAAGACAGTTTAAAAATTGTTATTTTTCCCTCTTTATTAATTTTGTTCATGTCAAATAAACACTGGAGACTTTGGCGGCTTCATCTAAAGAGTTTTGGAAAGGTTTTCAGTGGGTTAAGAGTGAGTGGATACTCTTAATAGTATGGTAAAGCACGGCTAATACAGTAACCGAGTTGATGACCGGAAGTGACTGCTGTACAAGGTAAAGGGTTTGGTAGAAACTTGGGTAGGTGAGGCAAATCATACCCATTTTCAGGTACAGAAGGTAGCCTCCGAAAACGACTCCAGTCAAGTAAACACCAGAGATTCTGTTGAATATGGATAACATGGAGTTCATCTGAGGCTGGTAAACAGGAAGGTGAGGAGATAAAGGGCGAAAGCTTTTGGTCTTTGGTTCCTCATGTGTTGTCTTTATATCCCCTGAGATTGTAGAGAAAACACGGTTTGATGTTCCAACATCAAGAGGTCGGAAAGATCGAATCAAACGAGCTCCAACAATTGCAGTCTCAGTAGCTTTCGAATGCTAGAAGAACATAGAGACAAAGATCACCAGGCATAAGCATAAGTTGGCTGCTCTTAACTCATTTACAAAAACACAAAATGTGGATAAAGTCATCTTACCTCTCTCTCCTCTCTAATGGCAGTGCTTGTGTTAGTACTTCCCATACCAGTACCAAGAATGTCATTCACAACAGGTTTCGACCTATAAAATAAGATAGTCACAAAATACATCGACACAAGTGATTCAAGTAAGTATTAGCATCGCAAGAAACAAACAAAACCTACCCGAAAGCTTTACACAAATTTGCATAGTTTTGACCAGTGTATGAACTACCCCATGAAGGTTGAGCATTACCTGCAAGCTGTACACAAGAACGTTTCAGGAGCAGTTAAGAACACTTTCTCTGCGAATATGTAAACCGAGGAAAAAAACCTATTTTCTAATCATTGTTAGGCGCCTAAACTACAACAGATATATGGAGTTAACCCTCTTCTTTTTCATCCCAATATTTTTGTACTATGTTCAACGACTACAAGCTTTAATCAATCAATCAGAAGGAAAAATCATAGAAATTGCTTACAAACTTAGGATTATTTTGAGAAAAGTTTGTTTCTGTTCCACAAACACATATGAGTCTGCTCATACAATCTCATCTACTCAAAATTTGAATTTAGAACGATTGAATACAAAATACACCAAAATCTGCAAATGGATAAGTATAATCCGTTCCATTTCCTAGAAGCTACCCGCTAAACAAAGCATAATCATATGGTAACTAGCGAAGAGGCAATACGAATACAAACGAATCCCAAAATTTCTCGATCTGTCGATTAGTTCACAAAAAAGACGCAATCGGCGAGTGAATAACATACAGATTTGTAAACACAGAAAGGCGCGGAGACGATGTCGCGGCGGCGAATCGACCGGAGAAGAGCCGTGGCAGCCATAGACAGAATCAGATCAGTGACTTGGGTAATCTTCCTGCGAAAATTTGAGAAGTGCCCAACAAAAGAAATGGGATCTCCGATTAATCAAACCTATAAGGTGGAGGGCGAATTTCGTAATTTTCATACTTCCCCAATTTGTCCGCACGTTTCACAGTGAGTGAACGCTGAATGAAAACCTCTGGCTGTTTTAGCGGGTCTGATCTTGACTTTGATTCGACTTCTGCAATTCAATTCGATTTCTGGTACAAGTGACAAATTTTGATTCTTTAAATCACTACATCACATTTCTGGTTTTCACATAAAAACTGGAACCAAGTGTTATGGTAACTAGCTCGCAGAGTAGGGTTGGGTCTTCATTTTTAAAAAGAACATATTGGATTCACATTTCTCGGTATAAGTGAAAAGAATCTTAATAACTTCTCCTTGACATGCAGATTAACTTACAAGTTTTGTTCCCTAACGAGCTTTTTCCAAAGACAAATCCATTGCTCGCTGTTCTAATAAGCAAAAGTTCATTGGGACATAGAACTCACCATTGATCTAACCTAAATCTCTTAACTCAGTGACAAGAATTTCCGAAAGCACTTCTCACTTTATTCACTTTTTCACTTCCTCGTACTCTGCCTCTGGAGCTTGATCATTGCCTCCTCCCTGAGGTCCCTGAGAACCTCCTCCTGGTGCAGAGCCGCCACCAGACATGTGCTCTCCAATCTTAGATACAGCTTTGTTTGCCGCCTCGATCTTGGCTTTGATCTCATTGAGATCATCCCCAGAGGAGGCAGTCCTTAGATCCGCCACAGCGTCTTCAATCTCTTTGGCGACTTCACTTGGGATCTTCTCTCTGTATTCACCAAGACTCTTCTCTATGCTGTAAATTGTTGTATCGGCTGTGTTCTTGGTATCAATCAACTCTTTTCTTTCTTTGTCTTTCTGAGCATGCAATTCTGCTTCTCTTACCATCTTCTGGATATCATCCTCCGAGAGCCCACCAGACGATCGGATTGTTATCTGTTGCTCTTTAGCAGTCGCCTTGTCCTTGGCAGAGACGGTGACAATGCCATTAGCATCGATGTCAAATGTTACTTCGATCTGAGGGATTCCTCTTGGAGATGGTGGAATGCCCACTAGATCAAATTCACCCAAGAGCTTGTTGTCTGATGCCATTTCACGCTCACCCTGAAGCACCCTGATCCCAACTTGTGTCTGATTATCGGCTGCAGTTGAAAACACCTGAGAAGAATGCAACGAGAAAAATTAACCTTTTAGTAAACGAAACTGACCAAAAAACGGTAGTTTTGGATGGCTAACTAGTTAGCATATCAGAGGAATGTGCTTTGACCTATTTTATACTAAAAAAAGAGAGGGAATCTGTACGAATCAATGCCACAGAGAGTAACTCGAGCATGCCTTGTTGAGACACTACAGATCAAACTCTAATTAGTGCCTCACACTAACGTATTTTGCCATACTCCATGTGTCATAGTCAGGTCTCCTTTCTAGTTACTCAGTTATATCAAAAGATCAGATCTTGACAAGCATACCTGGCTCTTCTTTGTGGGGATGGTAGTGTTTCGGGTGATCAGTCTTGTAAAGACACCACCAAGTGTTTCAATACCGAGAGACAAGGGTGTGACATCCAGAAGCAACAGTTCTTTGACATCACCGCGGAGGATACCACCTTGAAGTGCAGCTCCCATAGCAACAGCCTCATCAGGATTGACACCTTTGCTGGGACTCTTACCGAAGATCTCTGAGACAACTGATTGTACCTTGGGGACACGAGTCATTCCTCCAACTAGAAGAATCTCGTCAACTTCCTTAGCGCTAATACCAGCATCCTTAAGACAATTCTTGCAAGGATCACGGGTCCTCTCAATCAAATGATTCACCAGAGTTTCAAACCTTGACCTTGTTAGCGTGATGTTGAAATGCTTTGCCCCGGACGCATCGGCTGTGATAAACGGGAGATTAATTTCAGTCTGCGAAGTAGATGATAGTTCAATCTTCGCTTTCTCAGCAGCTTCTCGAAGCCTCTGCAGAGCAAGTCTGTCCTTGGCGAGATCTATTCCCTCAGTGTTTTTGAATTCATTTACTAAGAAGTCTAGCAGAGCATTATCGAAATCTTCTCCTCCCAAGAAGGTATCGCCATTGGTGGCTTTCACCTGAAAAAAGCAATTTATTAACTAAAAGTTCCTCAAAAAAGGTAACAAGACCAGAAAAACATAAATAACATGGGGTGTAAATACCTCGAATACCCCATTAGAAATCTCCAAAACAGATACATCAAATGTCCCACCACCAAGATCAAACACAGCAATCAAACCCTCCTTGTTGGTCATTCCATAGGAAAGAGCAGCAGCAGTAGGTTCATTTATGATTCTCTCGACATCAAGACCAGCAATTCTACCAGCATCTTTTGTTGCTTGCCTCTGAGCATCATTGAAGTAAGCTGGAACAGTGACAACAGCTTTCTTGACTGATTTTCCAAGGTAAGCTTCGGCTGTCTCTTTCATCTTTGTCAACACGAAAGCCCCCACCTGGCTAGGAGAATACTGCTGACCATTGGCTTCAACCCACGCATCACCATTAGGTGCACGCACAATCTTGTAAGGTACCATTTTCATTTCCTTCTGAGTTTGTGGGTCATCGAACTTTCTCCCAATCAAACGTTTTGTTCCAAATAGTGTATTTGTTGGATTAGTGACAGCTTGTCGCTTGGCTGGTGTACCCACAAGTAGTTCTCCTTTCGGGTTGAACGCTACAACAGATGGTGTGGTTCGAGCACCTTCAGCATTTTCAATAACTTTCGGATTCTAAAAATCAAACAACACACAAAGTTAAACACAAACAAAAGCTGAGAAATCAAAAGCCATAAAATCACCACCTCACCTTCCCCTCCATGACTGAAACGCAGGAATTCGTTGTACCCAAGTCAATACCTATGACATCATTCCCAGCAGGCTTCGAGCTGCCATCAAGAAGAAGAGCACATTAAACCAGATACATAATAGAAAGATCCTGGGGTTAGCAAGTAGATGGAAAGATCAATACCTAAATGCTCTGGAAAAGCTTCTCAAATTCTGACCGATATACGAATTGATCGATGATGTTTTTCCGCTGCTCGACAACTGCACCAAATTTAAACAGATCAGGCTGAAAAAATTCGACCAAGGTCACTTGTTCATAAGATTGCGAGAAATGAACCATGATAAATGAGTCAGTCCAGATTAAATAATTAGTTCACTCGAAATTCCGATATTGACATCAGATCGTGTAAAGATAGAAAGACTTACGTATTTGTAAGCTGAGAAAGGAGCTGAAGCGACTTCACGGCGTCGAAAAGAGCGGAGGATAGCGGCGGAAGCCATGGCTTTAAGTTCAAGCGGCTATTGATCAGTTAGGGAAGATGCAAAATGATGAGACGAAAATTGTGTTTGTGTAATGGTTAGGGTTTAGGGTTTTTGAAGGTACGAAAGTAGCTTTCTAGAGGACGAGCGAAGGTTCTAGACGGTGATAATTCACGACGTCCACGCCTATAAACGACGTCGCTTCATAAGTTCCAAAACCGTGAATTCGAGGACGTTCGATTGCCACGTGGAAGACTGGTAATCGTTCGATTTGCATTGTAACTCAATTTTAGTGTATGGTTACTTTAGGACATAAAATTATCGAAATAGCCAATTATATTAGGGAGATCGTCTTGAATTTTTCAAAAATGGTTAATTGAATTTCAAATTTAAGATATAGTGATTAAACTTCTCAATTTTTAAAAAAAATTCAATTTTGCATTGACTCGATAAATTAAATATTTCGGTAATTCTAAATTAATTTTTTTTTAAAAATTTGAAAAGCAAATCAATTTTAGAAGTTAATACTTCAAATCAACGAATTTGATTTTAGAAAAATCAAATTTAAAACTTCCCCGAAAATGAAAATAAAAATTGAACTGAACTTTTAATATCGATTTGACTTTTAAATTT
This sequence comes from Lepidium sativum, assembly GCA_023374145.1. Lineage (NCBI taxonomy): Eukaryota > Viridiplantae > Streptophyta > Magnoliopsida > Brassicales > Brassicaceae > Lepidium > Lepidium sativum. The sequence goes on from JAKUCM010003459.1 coordinate 54,964, forward strand.
AAAGAAAAATTTGACTAGGAATTAACAAAAAATGTAATTGGTCGAATCAACGAATTTTCCTAAATTAACAAAAAAAAATTAAAAGTCCAGTAGACTATCGCAAATTCAGGTTACGGAAAGCTTAAAGTTAAAATTGACATGTGTTCTCAATTTTATTATCATTACAAAAAGAAAGGGGTTCGATCTCGAAAAGTGTCTATAGATACTTAGATAGATACACACATTTCCACTTCTTGCGTAATTAATTTTTGGCCTTTCGATCGATCTCACCGTCTTAACCGTGGCAATGACCAAACCGAACCGAAATGTACACAAATCTGAAACGGAATGCAAACCCGGTATAGGCTCAAGAAAGACAATCAGAGGGCTTCCTTGTTCAGTCATTACTTAATCAGCTCTGTGTGATCACCAAACTTGTCACTGGGTATTGACTTTAGCCTCTAACATGAGCTTTGAAGAGATTGGTAGCAGAGGCATGTTTTCATACTTGAATCTCCGAAATCCATTGATTATATTCATCCATCCTTATGATAAACGAGCTTGTACCTGATGTTCCACCTCCTCCATAAGCCTTTTCCAATATATAAAAACAAAATCATTGAATATATGCAAAGTTTAATTGATCAATGAAACCCAAATTAAAAAATTACAGTGAACAAGTAAACCTTGGCAACTTCAGATGCATCGGCTTTATCATCAGTACTTCTCAAGCACATTTTAAGATTATTCCTCCGCATAAATGTCACAGCTCAAAATTGGCCTGATTTTTCAGAGAGACGTCATTAACTTACTATCCACCATTGTTCATCTACAGCAGAAGTGTCATAAGGAAGTTAAGATTGACCTCAAACCAGCTGCAGCACTTTGTAGACTAAGTAACTTGCATAGATCATCACTTAGTTGATGGTCACCATCTGCACGCAATCCCTATACGGAAAGCCAATTGTGATTTCTGAAACAAAAATGATTTTGATGCGACAAAAGTAAACAATTACCAGGCATTCTCCATATAACCCTCTTCCCATGAGCAATGAGATCACTCGAACTTATTCTTAACAACTGCGACATAATCCATGAAATAAATCATGAGGAATGATAATAAGGACATGCAGATTTAAGACAATATTCATGATGTCACAAAGGGAAACATTGTGAACAGGAACTGTATCCCAAAAAATAGAACTGAAGCATCGAACCTGTTTATACATGTAATGATTGGTGATACAATTAATCTTTGAGCGCCAATCCTTGAGACCAAAGCTGAAAGCTTTGATATCTGGTAACTTCCATGTTGAAGATCAATATCTTCAATGTAATCAAGAACTGATTCAAGCCGAATATTGTCTTCTATACTTAGCAAACTAAGAGATTCCAGCTAGCCAATAGATCAAAAAAATATGAAGCCATGAGTTTTGAGTTAAATACCAATCAAATCAGAGTCCTTACTCATCATAATAGTCCTTACTAACCTCATAAGGTGTTCTATCTGTGAGTTTACTGGAGAAATACTTGTAAACAGCCTTTGAGCTACTCGTTTTTTGTATCAGCATTAATCTGAAGCCCCTTCTTGTGCACTTCTTTTATTGACCTAATCTTTGTCAATGCTGCGTTCCGGTGATCAAAGCATATGATCCTAAACCCAAAGAACAAAATTAAAACCCAAAGGACATTCATTTCTCAACCAAGAAAATTGTACAATAATATCACTGAACATACTCGCAATTTCTTTTCCGTTGAGCCAAGACTTTCGGAACAACAAAATCGAGCAGATAACACCTCTCGAACCCCTCCAAATACAGATCTTCAACGCTACAAGAGTTTTTGAGATTCCCAGTTAAATTTCAACAGGCCCTTGCATTCCCTTGAGAATATCGATTGCGATATCAGACGATTGAACCTAAAAGCTATACGAATCGGGACAACAAAAACCGCAAGGGACGAAAATCTCTCTATGCTTACGTTAAGGGTGCGACGGAAGAGAAGGGCAGGATGAGACAAGGAATATGGAGGCGAGAATGGTAGAGATTAGCAAAGAGAGCCGAAAAAGCACCGGAGAAGGAAGGACATTGTATAGCACTAAGTTTGGTGCTTTCTCTTCTAGCGCATTGGCTATGTCTTCCAGCGCCGCATCAAACCGGAAAGTCTGTGTAGCTTCAAACTGAAGTTTGTAATAGTCAGAAATCGCTGGTAGTATTCTCCCGGAGAGACGCCGGAAAACCATCGAGTTCTGGAAGCAGAGAAAATTGGCTAATTGCAATGAACACCTTAAATTCTATATAAATCTATAATTCTGCCTTTAATTTGTTATATTTTCCCAAAACCCCAACATTCGTCTCTTTTGATCCCAAACACAGTCATAATGAGAATTGGCTATTCTCTCTTTAGCAAGATTGACCGTCATACAATTATAAGTAAGCCATAGAATATACTTTTCCATTAAGAACATAGAAAATCCCAAATTTTTCAACAAGAAACCATTAGACTTCAACTTCTGATACCACCAGAATTGTTATTAGCACACACTTCCAAGAGTTTCTCAAAGCTAGTCTTTGCCTTATTCTTTTGTTGATCGCAAATAACAGTAGTTGATGCGGTAACAAACTTAAGCAGCCATCATGGAACCAGAATTCTTCTGGCACTCAGTCAACATGTCCATGTAGAACTGGCATTTACTGATGTCGCTTCCAAAATTGTTGACGCACTGCACACAAACAAGATCACATCCAAATGTCAATCAGATAATCCCAGATACACTAGGATTCAACAATCGAAAACAAATATAAACAACACCACATTCAGAGTCTGCGTCCAAGTATCTCAAGAACATCGCATTCACATTCATAAAGTCAAGACCTCACGGTCTGTGATTCTGTTGTATTCATTCTCGAGAATATGAATGAAAGGTAGTCCTTCAATATCAATTATATTGTAGATACAGATCTAACGAAAACACGACTAATGAAGATCAAGGTACTGATTCACCTATAACACTACTAACTGTTTATGGAACAATACTAATCCTACAGCAAAGACAGGACATGAGAATTACTGAGGTTTTCATCCAAAGCTCAGAAAATAAAATAATCAACTTATGCTCAGTGAGAACAAAGAAAATACATTCACTTACATCTTGGAAAGCCTTGGACTGAATATCACAAGAACCAGAAGCCAAGCTGTTTGCAACAGGGGAAGCAGAGGCAGCCTCAGAAACAACGGTTTCGTGGCGAATGGTTCGTGGACACATCACAGCATCCACAGCTCTGTGTGTAATTCCACTTCCGGTACCAAAAGCCAAACTACAAGTTTTGAAATAAATATTTAGTCACAAGAAACTAAATCCTACCAAAACCATTACTGAAACAAAATGTTTCAGAATCAGATCAAGCGTGTACCATCAGCTATAGATGAGCCAATACCCCCAAAGCATAGAACCACCTTCGCTAGGCTGAGCTGTTGCTGGAGGAGGAGCACGATTAACTGAAACCCAGAAAACGACAAAAGCACACAATTATTTTTTGGGGTCATTAGCACACACACAATTACATAAGGAGGAAAATTTCCAAAGCTACACAATAGTGCCACAATGTTAGAAAAAGACAAAGTTTGAAAGAAAACAAAACTATATGGTTCCATTTCAGACTTTGTCTTTTCCTAACATTGTGATATCACAGTCACAAAGAAAAAAAACCGAGTTTCGTGCAGCGCGAGGGCGGGAAGCAGATCTTCCTGCACCAACATAAATAAACGTTAAACATAATCGGTTAGAAGAAAACATCGGAAACTATAGCCCAAATCGCAACATCAAAGGAGAGGCATTAGAATATCAGATCCTTGTATACCCAAAGGTAAAGGACAAAGCCGAAAGGAAAATAAGAGAAAACTCACCTACAGAGCTGCGTCGAGGCTTTTGAAACTGAGATGGATAATCCGGCGAAAACTTAACAATGACCTAGAACCAAAAGGCGAAACGTATTTATATGAGAAAACGGCATAATCAGATGGGTTCAGGACCACGGAAAGATCTACACGTGTAAAGGTTTAACTGATTACGTTTTAGGAATCGAACTCTCTAGATTCCCTTACTATCATATTTAACCTAGAGAGAAACACGGCGAATTTGGGCCTTGACTAACCCATATAAATTCAACCATAGATATTAGGCCTGCGAATTCACTTATTTTGATCAATTCGGTTAATACGTACTTTAGATATTTAATTAATTTTCATACTGTTCCAAAATTAAAATCGGATCGGATCGGGTATTGGATAGTTCGGATAGTAAAAGTTGTTGCCGAACCAACCCGACTAAGAAAAGACATGTAACGGGATATCCAATCAATTTACTCTTTAAATTTTTAGGTTTACTCTTTATATTTTTAGTTTATTCTTTTATAATTTAGACACCGGATCAGTTAATATAACCGAACCGACCTGATTAACTAACTGAATTCTATTTTACATATGTTACGAAGTACCCAATTACTAATTTAATACCTGATCCGATTTGTCAAAATTTCGGTTCGATTCAATTAGTACAAATTAGATCGGTTCATATTTTTAGGGCTACTAGATTAGTACAATATTATTAAAAACAGCTAAATCTCCTCATTAATTTTTGTATACAGTTTTCAATATATACAGAGGTGTTTTACATACATAAATGTAAGTATCTAACCCAAGTTAGACCATGGAAAAGAAAACTACAATATTGTTTACACAAAATTGTTCGTTTTTCTAGAAGCTTTCCAAAGTTTTAACACAAAAGCTTCATTTGCAGACCTGGTTGACATTTTCGTCTTTGGACAACTACCACAAAGCTCACGAATGGGAACTTTGAATGACTTCTAATTTAGATGACTAGTTGTGGGGTAAGTTATATTCAGAACAACATGAGGAAGTGGACCCACTCACGGTTCATATATCTATATTTCGATATAACTTACTCCACAACATGAAACCATGCTGAAAAGAGAGGTGTCTGCTTGTCTAGATATCATTAGTGGAAAAAGGGAAAACTTGTTCATTAAACAACACATGTCTGCTGATAAATACTCGGCATGTGAAGAGAAGTAAGCATCGCTATCCCTTGTATTTCTCATTATAACCCAGAAAAACACATTGTAGGGGGCGTGGGTCAAATTTGGTTTGAGCATAGTCTTTAAATGTTGAATAACATGAGCATTCAAAGACACAAAGAGAAGTATAATCAAGTTATTTGCCAATTAATTTGTCATACAAACTGCATTGTTCCTCCTAAATTGAAGATAGATGAAGATAACTTAGGAAATTTGCAGTGAAAAAGGTTTCAATCCAGTATTTTTGTGGCATTTTGCTTTGAAACATTATTGATATCCCCAATTTTTGATGTGTCTGTGTTTTCTTTCTTTTAAACCGTTTTGTTGTGGGGGTATATGGACATGATACAAGTTGTTTTATTCCTGCTTGTTGCAAATGAGATATGAATTTCGTGCTTTTAAATTCTCCACCACCATCACATTGGAATAAACTAATCTTTTTTTTAAATTGATTCTCTGCTTAGGCTTGAAACACGAGAAATATGGAGTAGAAGTCTGATTTAAACTTTAACGGATAAAACCAGCAAAAATGAGAGTAGTTGTCAATAAAGATCACATAGTATCAGAATCTCTGAATAGATAAAACTTGAGCAGGTGCTTAGAGATCACAATGAACTATCTCTAAAGTCCATGATGTAACTGGTAAAGAAGGAGAAAAAGGCAGTCATGAGCTTTTTCCAAGTTGGCAAGCATCACATATAGTCTTGGAGCTCTTATTAATATATATAGATTTTGTCTTTGACAGCGCTGAGAGGATTTGAGAGTTTGGATGCCCTAATCTCATGTGCCAAATGTCATCTGAAACTGCACAGTGGCGAGTATAGTAGAAAGCATGTATAGAAGACTCCTCTAGCATGTAAAGACCGTTTATATTACTTTCCAGTTTCAGCAACCTCTTTGTTTCCTTATCATTAACACGAACAGTTTCACAATTAAATTCAAATGAACATGGATAATCATGAGTGAGTTTAGATATTGACAGTAATGATTTGGCAATGTTTGGACAAACCAAAACATCTTTTAAGGGAAGTGTACTTGAGGTTGAAGGAATGTTTGCGTAACCAATGTGTGTTATTGGAAGAAATTCACCATTTCCTACCATCATAACATATGAGCCAGAGTAAGCTTGAGCTTACTGCATATTGCGTTGAGAGCTTGCCACATGAGTTGTTGCAACAATATCATGATACCATTTTTGTCCAATGCTCTCATGTATTTCAAAACTCCGCATAGCAGCCATAACATTAGGTATTTCTTCTTTATATTGATAATAATTGTTGAATCTATGCCAACATTTCAATGATGCACGACCCTTTTTCTACAAATTTGACCTTTAATATTTGTGAGGGTTGTGAAAATATGTAGAGTTTGAACGAGATGCCATTTGGTGATGATAACCCCTAATTCTTGTGGAATATCCTCTTCCACGATTGTTGCTACCTCTTCTTAAATTTTTCCTCTTCCTCATGAGCTATTATAGTAATCTGAGGACTCAAATTTGACCATATTAAAGGCCAAATAAGGAGTAATTTCAGTCATGGCTTCATAACTTTTTAACTTGTCTGCAAATCCTGTCAATCGTGGAACTACATCTTCAAAGAGAGAAGGAGCATAACCATCCGTAGATGATTCAATTGTTGTCTTAATAGGCTCATAATCTCTGCCGAAAATATGAAGAACAACAAATATTTTCAACATTTCATTTACAGGGTTTCCAATATAAGCAAGTTGATCACATATACTCTTTATCTCACGCAAATAATCTTCCATAGATCTTTCATTTTTAACAATGGTTTGAACTTTACGTTGTAGTTCAAAGAGACTAGTAGATGATACTTTATTGAAGTGACGAGCCAAAGAATCACCAACATACCTGACGAGATGTAGGTGCGTTGATGATAACACTCAATATATCTTCAGTTAACGTTCCCATAATCCAAGATCTCACAATCTAATATGATCTCGACCACGCAAGAAAATCTGGGTTTGGAGTCTCTATTGAGTGACCTTCAATATTTGGAACGACGATGTTTGGTGTTGGTGGCGGCAAAGCTCCAGTGACAAAACCAAGTAGATTTTGGTCGGAAAGGTAGCATTCAAACTAGGTTTTCTATAGTATATAGTTTTCTCCGTGAGCTTGACTATCATGTTGTTTACTATGTTCAATGAGTATTGATTATAAAGCTCCAAGGATTTATCCATGGTGCTCTGATACCATGAAAAAATAAAACATATATTCAAAGATGAAAGGAATTATGTGAGCTACAGCCAGGGTCGGCTTAGAGGGCAAGCAGGTGAAGCGGCTGCTTGGGGCAGCCATTTTGTAGAAGCATATATTTTATGGAGGAAAAGAGAGAGAATTTAGTTATATATATATATATATATATCTATTAAAATGGATAAAATTTAGTTTGTAGGTCTCCTTAAGTAAGAATAATATTAGTTGAGTTTTTTTAGATAAAATAATTGTTAGATGACTTCTTAACAATTGTTAAATCTTATGTTAAAAAACAATTTAATTAAACCTAAGGAAGATGAATAGTCGACGACTCTCTCGTGAAAGATCTCCTCTTGCTCTTGGCCTCTTGCTACAAATTATTCTTTCACCTTCTCCTTCTTTAGAGTTTTTAGTTACAGAATTCAACTCTCTTTTTTTAGTTCCTTCAACAAATTCATCAATTATCAATTGATCATTATCTTCAAGTTTTCGTAAAAAGGTATGTCAGTATGTGCAGTGATTTATTAGTTATTACTTAATCAGAAAGAAGAAGATGAGTGATCAATCGATCATAGATTTGCTATTAGAGGAATAAACAATGGTAAATTATTCATAAAAGTATCAAAGAAAATAGTTTAAGTTTCTTTAAGTCATGTTGGTTAGTGTTGACTTGGTCAAGCACAAGCACTAACAGTGTTGGGCACTAAAGCCAAAATAGCTTATGTTGTTATATGCTATTTAGACAATTGATGATGTTATATTGCTATTGCATCAGTTTTACACAATATCGTTATTTTATGCTTGAAGTTTTGCTGTTTTGGACAGGTGGATTATAATTTTTGTTTCTGTGCAGACAGGTGTGTGCAGAGAACAGTAAAAGCAAAAGCAAAATGCCACCGTCGGGAGTAAGCAAAAGCAAACTATGTGGAATAAAAAAGAGCCAACCATCAGGAGCTGAAAACAGAAATAAAAAGAATAAACAAGAAGCATACATCAAGTCGCTAGAAGGTTCTATGTTCAGGTATGTAAAGAAAGTTAAGAGTACCAAACTTGAGAATTTAGCTACTCAAAGTGAAGAAAATGAAGATGAGCATGTAGATCATATTGGTCAGAATAATGAGCTTCAGAATTCAGATGAATGTAAAGAGACTCATCAAGATGAGACTGAAAATCAAGGTGAAGAGGAAAAGGAATAACAATAGAAAGATATTCTGATCCAGGAAATTGGGAAAACATTGATATGACATTGAGGAATTTATTGGTTCAAAAGGATCCTATGTGATATAGCATCTTTTTCCACAAAAGATGTGTCTATTTTCGGAATCGTTCAAAGGATATATTGCTTATTTTCTTCATTAACAAATAGGTGGGACATTTTGACAGAGATGGTTAAAGGACTAACCCTTAAATCTTTGTCTCAGACACGATGGGAAAGTCATGTTGAAAGTGTCAGAGCAATAAGGTTTCAAGCCTTACAAATCAGATAAGCATTACTTTACTTGACTGAAAGTAGTGACGACCCAGGAACACGAAGTAATGTTGAATCCCTTGCTCTAAGTGAAACACATGAAACTGGAGGTTTTGAGTTCATGTTTGGTATGGTTATTTGGTATGACCTTCTTTTTGTTGTCAACACAGGAAGTAAGAACCTGCAATCAGAAAACATTGATATAGATGCTACTATTCACCACTTGAAAGGGCTTGTGTCATATTTTCAAAAATATCGGGAGACATGTTTTGAGGAAGCAAAGGCTAAGGCTAAGAAAATTGCAACTAATATGGAGATTGAAGCTGAATTTCCTCTGAAAAAGCGTATTGTTAAAAGGAAAAAACACTATGATGAAGACACTAAGATTGTTGATGAAAATGTGTTATTATCACCGGAGGAGAGCTTCATGATTGATTACTTCAACACAATCATGGATCAAGCTCTAGTTTCTCTGGAATCCAGCTTTGCACAATTCCAAAGGTATGAACAAACTTTTGGGTTTTTGTTTGATTTAAAAAGATTATCAGCCGCAAGTGAGGACAGTTTGAAGACATCATGTTTGAACTTGAAACCTTCTTTAAAGAATGGTGCGCATTCAAACATTGTTGGTGATGATTTGTTTATGGAATTAAAGATTCTCCGAGAATCTTTACCAATGGATGTTCAGAAGTCTATTGAAGTGCTTAATTTTTGAAAAAAATGGAAGATTGTTATCAGAACACTGAAATTGCTTATCGCATATTATTGACTATTCTGGTATCAGTCGCCACCGCTGAAAAAAGTTTTTCAAAGTTGAACCTGATAAAAATTTATTTGCGGTCTATTATGTCACAAGAGAGATTGAATGGGTTGGCTTTGTTGTCGATTGAGACATCTATGGTTAAAAAAACTTGATTATTCAAGTTAATGACCGATTTTGCAAGGAAAAATGCAAAAAGAACTGTATTTCAATAATTTTTTTTTAAAAAAACTTTTTTTCTTTCTATAAAAAGTTTATGATGTAGTAATATCTAATTTTAACATATGTTTTTTATATTATTTTTAATTTTTAATAAAAAAACATAATTTTTTAATTTGATTAAGATCGTCCAAATGACGGTATGTGTGTTTCTATATGTTTCTGCAATTCCTGCTTTACTTCTTTGTTTTTGTCATCTTCTGCAATGTGTCTTGATCTGATTTTAGTCTCTGAAGTGGGCCTCGTCTTTAATTGTGGGCCGAGCTGAATTCTCACCTTCTATAAATCCTAGATTGGAAGCATACGCATCTGCAAATCATTAAATACCAAAAAACGTAATGAACAAAAATCGAACTCATCTCCGAAGCCGCTGCTGCGTCGACCCATTTCGAAATTCAAATGCTTAAGATTTTTAAGAGATTAATTATTAAATGACAAAACTAACTATGATCGATCAAAAACAGGAGTGAAACGTATTTATAAGAGAAAAAAGGGCATAATCAGATGTGTTCAGGACCACGGGAAGATCTATACGTGTGAAGTTTTTGTTGGTTACATTTCTTACGCCCCAAAGCAAGAGAGAAATTCACGTAGACTATATCTAAACATTTAGATTCACTTAAGATGATTAGAAGAAGATTGTTTTGGGTTTGGATCAGATGTCCCAAATATACACTAAACTATCATAATATAGACATTAAAGAGTAAATATTTTAATGTATTATTTCCTCCCAAATATAAACTATCAAATCATTTACACGGTTAAGAGAAAATGATGGCGATTTACTCTGTTTTTCGAAGTAGAGTATTTCCATTTTATTCTCATGAATACTTTGTTTTTATATCAGACTTTTATTTAATCAATGAAGCTTTCAGGCGCCAAAATGGAAAAGAGTAAATATTTCTTAAAACACAAATTGAAGCAAATTCAACAACCAGTGTGATAAGTAAGATGAACGAAAAGATAAACTTCTCTTTCTTCCAACTGTATTGTAAATACTCAATAGAAAAAAGTAACAGTCACTTGCATTATAAGAACTCTCAGCGAAATAAGAAAAGAAAATTATCAATTTTCTGCAGAAGCACTTGCAGCACTCAAGTCCACAGATAAATCAAGAGTCTGCAAAGAAAAACACAGTAGATAACACTCAGTATTCAAAATGTAGCGATTGCTTGTGAATGAAGAAACAAATAGTGATGAGATTCTTATACCTTCCCAGTGATCTTGGTGTACATCTCAAGTACATCATCGACTGTACTTTCGAAATGTGTTGTTGCGTCATAAGTCTGATAAGAAAACAAAGCAAGTTTTATCAGAAAAATAAAACAAATTGCTTGGACTATATGTTGTATTCTCTTATTCTCTTACACTAGAGATGAAACAATTATCATCTTCTTCTTTATTGGTCGCCACGTATGTGTCATAAGAATGATAGAAAATCTCATCAATAGCTCCAAGCAATTCTACTCCAGGTTTAAGCTCCTCTTCTGGATTGTCAGTTTCAGCTTCTGCAGAGACAAATGCTATGTATTTTCCCTTTGGTGCCACATTGTGAGCGTATGAGCAACAGAACAAATACCTAAACAAATCCAAAAACTCAAAGATTCATCTTCAGTGATATCATAGTACTTGAATGTGCTTTTTGAAAAGGATCTCTTACATGTCTGATTTGCGACCGAGTTGCTTCTGAGGAAGGATGATTTGGACTGAATGAGCATCATTGGTGTCTGGAATAGGGTGGCTCATTATACATACCGCTCGATTCACTTTCCCAACTTTCTTAACCTGAAAGACACAAAAACTTCTAAGACTGTACAGAGCTAACCACTTTCTGCAGTTAAAATTGGTTTAATTTTTTACCTTGTCAGACAAGTAAGAAGGATCACAAACAACTTTCTTGCATTTAGCAGTTTCTCCTGAAGAAGTGACACCAATTGCTTTTCCAGAACCATCAAACTCTACCTGTTAAAGTTAATGTTAAAGATCTATGAGTTTCTATCTTTATAAGAGTTGACAAACATAACTTATATACTAGATCAGACATCAAATAGATTAAGCCAACACAAATTAGAGACTACAGAGGTCTTGTATAACCTTGCATTCAGTCTTGTTAAGCATGTAAGTCCCACCATACACAGCACTCAAACGTGCAAAAGCCTGGAATGGACAGAGATTTGAGACGGAGGAAAAGGTCACAAATTAAGATGAAACCAGAGATGTTTAATGAGAATATAGAGAACAAGAACCTGTGGCAATTCTCCTAGACCATACAATGGATAGATGTAAGGAGATCCTCCTAGGAATCGAGCCAAAGATTCCGCGTAGAGCTTCACCAGATAAGGATACCAACAAAATGACATTAAACTCAGAGCATTTGCTTGTTGAAGAGGAAAAGAGAAACACTTTACCTTGATCCTCTTAACAAAATCAATGGCGGGTTGGTCCAAGTAGTCATCGTCGTTATAAAGTGCTAAGGCATGGCCTATGAAGTCGATTGTATCATCTTCAAGTCCATACTTCCTAAAAAGAAACAGATACAAAGCCTGTAACGCAAGAAACTATAACGAAATGACTTAGACTGAGGAAAATTCATTGTACATACGAGATGATCTCTCTAGCAGTGACTTTGCTCAGGTCAAGTCCTTCATGAGACTTAGGATCCTTCTCATCATAGTCTTGCACATAAATAAAGAACTTTCTTGCACGCCGCTTCTCAAACAAACCCATCAATGGCGATTTTAGAGCTTCCACATCAGTGGCTGGGACTTTATAGATCTGACATTCGTATGTGATGGATAATCAAAATCTCAGAGTAATGAACTTGACTTTTAAAGGTAAAATTACTACCTTGCCTTTCTTGTAGACGAAGCTACCATCAACAGCCTTAAAGTTAAGATACTTGGTAACATCAGTGTGGATTAAGGTTTGAACAAGGAGTCCATTAGCCATAATAAACTGCAAATCAAAAAACCATATTCCCCTTTAATAACCGATTCACATTACATATATCTGGATTCATCTATATAAAGTGTACCTTTGGGATCATATCGACATTGTATTCTCGGCTAGCTCCGAGAGTTTCCTGAGGAGTGTCACTTCCTCTGAAACGCTTCCACAGCTGAGTGAGGTTAAGAGAGGTTGATTCTCCTCCATAGTAGTCATTTCTATCCATATGCAGAACCTATCAAGATCAATAACTAAACGTAAGAAATAAAGTTCTATTTGGATGCAACGAACAAGACAAAAGCTTCGTATTTAAAGTGAATTGTGACAGAAATGGTGAATTAGAATGAAAACCTTAAGGCCATCGACAGAGAGAAGGCCACTAAGGATACACTCCTTGAGACCAGTCCCAAGAACAATCACATCATACTCTTCATCCATACTCTAATCGATCTTTATTTCTATTACAGATCGTCTTTAATTATTCATCGAAGATAAGATCTTCTCTCTTGAGACATAAGTTCGAGAGAAGAAAAAGAAATAAAGGATGATGCGTGGCTATTAACAGAGTCTTTTACGCCTCCGATCTTACCGTTTAACCCCATGAGAATTTTTCACATTATTTTTTTAATATAAAAAAACACAATATATTCCTATATATAGAAAACCACGTGGCCCAAAAAATTTCTCCTAATTACAATGACAAATGTTGACCAGAACAAAAATTAAAGTGATCCGAGAATCAATATAAATGTCCGAATTAGTAAATACCGGTTCATTGGACAGACACCGGTTTACAATTTCTAAATTTCATACCAAACCGCGTTGAAGTACCGGTTTATAATTTATATATCGGTTTGATTATGTTATAAAGTCATTTTGTCTACTCGTAAATTAGCTCTGTATTGGAAGTAACGGAGATATGGTAAGCGACGACGAGGCAGATGGGTGGTTAGCTACATCGGAGAAGCTTTTAGCTTTAGGTGACTTCCATGGAGCAAAAGAATTTCTGATCCGCGCATGCAAAGCTGATCCGTCTCATGCAAATGCAGCAGACTATATCCTCGCCATCTCCGACACTATCCTCGCCGGAGAATCTACCCTCGGAGACTCTAAATTACCTGACTGGTATGCGATACTTCGACTCGTTCGCCTAACTCAAAACCTAGAACACATCGCGACTCAGTACCGTAGAGTAGACTCGCTCTTCTCCTTGATCCTACCGTCAATCGTCTCCCTTTCGCTGATC